>PVJC01018227.1:0-31577 GCA_004026665.1 Murina feae | reverse complement strand
TCGGAGCTGAGCTGAGGGGCTCAGCTTCACTTTCCCTCCTGCCGCAATGGAAAGGGCTGTTTACTCAGGTCCGGGAGTGGCGGCCGCCATGTTGGCCGGGCTAATTTGCATACAGCCGCTCTGATTGGCTGGTGGGCGTGGCTTACCCTGTCTCGGAGAAACGGTTAATTTTAATATTTCGCTTTTATTAGTTTAGATAAAGTACAAAACATTTTAAAATGGTTTGGAACAATAGAGGTGTTTGGAAACATTTGATTAAACAAAGTAAAACAGTGAAAATAATCAATAGAGACAGAGTTCTTTGATGCAAAAATTATGATCATTGTTAGGAACTTTCACAAATATTTCTTTGTTTTGCCTAGCAGATCCCAAATTTTCTATTTCAGCAATAATACTACTACTACTACTAATAATAATGTGATATACTATAGAGATAAATTAGTAATACTTATTAGTTGCTATTTTTTAAAAGAGAACACAGGCTGTTTAGGTAGTAATTTTAGGAGATAATATTGGATCATGTACTTTTTTTGTCATATTCTGCTACTACATAGTTATATTTCCTAGAAACATCCTAAATAAATAAACAAGATGGTGCATTCCTAATAATATATGAGCAAATTTAGCAGTCTGCATATTTTAGAAGAATTAAAAAAAAACAAAAAACTTGTCGATCTCTTTATTTGATCATTTGAAATTATGAAAACTAATTTCTTCTATGAACCACATTTTATTCTTTGTTTGTTTGTTTACAACCAGGCATATAATTAACTTTACAAAATTAATATTTAACGTTTGGCATTTAACTAAAACTTATATCACGTGTGTATGAATTTGAGTTTATAAGATATTTTTAAAGATAAATAGATTCAGATAATTTCCTTAAAAATAATTATTGTTTTTAATTTCCCATAAGGCTAAAATGCTAATTTAGAAATATTATATTTTATGATGCTAATAATAATTTTAATAAGCTGACAAAAGAGACAAGCAAAGTATTTCTAATTTTTTAAAAATATGTATCTTTATTAATTTCAGAGAGGAAGGGAGAGGGAAAGAGAGAGAAACATCAATGATGAGAAAGAATCATTGATGGGCTGCCTCCTAAATGCCCCCCACTGAGGATCAATCCTGCAACCCAGGCATGTGCCCTTGACCTTGACCGGAATCAAACCTGGGACCCTTCAGTCCACAGGCTGATGCTCTATCCACCAAGCCAAACCAGCAAAGGCGGTACTTCTAATTTAACAGTCAAAAAATAAAGATAAGCCCTAACTGGTTGGATCTGTGGCTAGAGCATCGACCAGTGAACTGAAGGGTTCTGGTTCCATTCTGGTCAAGGGCTTGTACCTTGGTTGTGGGCTCGATCCCCAGTAGGGGGCGTCCAGGAGGCAGCTGAGAGAGATTTCTAGCTCTCTATCCTTCTCCCTTTCTCTCTGTAAAATCAATAAAATATGTATTGAAAAAATAGAAAATATAAGTAGTACTTTCCACATATTTTAGGCAAATAATTTTCCAAAAATAATTTTATATTCTCTCCCCTTACATGACTGCTAGTGGCTAAGGGAAGATAGATGCTTTTGGACGCCAACACCCCGTGTTACTTGGACTGCTCAGCCTAGCAGCAAGCACCTCCTTGCTTAGTCACATATTTCTTCATGTGTGCATTTCCTTCTTCCTTGTCTCATCTTTACAAGGAAATACACTGAGCACTTAACTATGTGACAGACATTTTAAATATACTTTCTCCTGAAATTCTCACAAAACATTGTTAATTTGGAACTGTTCTCAAGCTACAGGTGAGAAATTAAGGAGTCAGTGAGTGACTGATCTGAGATCCAAACTTTTCTCTCTTCTTGAAAGTGAAGAACAAACAGGCTTTTACCAGCCCAGCACTTGAAAATAATTATTTGATAATAAGTAATAATCAATGGATTGATATACTCTTTATCTTACTGCTATCATTAACCTTTCATAACAGATTTCTTAATACTATTGGCTTAAGTTTTATAAATATATATAAATAATTTAACTGAATTTTATACTCAGCACTTGTTTTATGAGTTCTCAACCAGGGCAGTAACACAGCACTGTTCCTCCCCAAACTTTAGAAATGTGTCGATGGTTTTGGTTGTCAATATTGGAGGCTTACTTCTAGCATCTAGTGGGCGAGGATCATGCGCAGTAAATATCCGACAATGCAGAGGAGACTTTCATACAACGAACGGCAATAATTCTTTGGGTAACCCTGGTGGAAAAATTGGCACAAAACCCAAACAACTATTTGCAGTGTGGCCACCTTCATTAAGATCTTAGTCACTGAAAATTATTTCATGCTGTGTTTTTAACTTTTGATAAATAGATTAGTGACTTATGACATCACTGTAATGTTTTGTTGATAAGTTTTTAAAAAATGAACATTAGAGAACAAAAAATATCAGATTGTACTGCATACTGTTAGGGTAACTTATGTAAATTATTTGTTTCAGTCATATATTTGTGTGCAAATGTCTGTGTATACTGGATTACCATAAATATTTCTTTCTTTCCGAGACTTGGCATTCAAAAACAAAAACCTTAGAACCACTTAACCTGCACAGTTTGCTTTTTAATTTCATCACAATACAACCTCACTTGGGGACATTAAGCCATTACGTCTCTTGAGCTCAGTAAAGCTGGAAACAATGATCTATGCAAGAAATATATATAAGCCAAAACAACAACTTAATTTTAGTGGGCAGACAAGACTTCATTAAACATTAAAGAACAATGAAAGGAAAATATCTGTATGTTGGTAGATATACACACACTTCAACACAAATGACCTAGAAGCCTGAAAACAGAAACATCAATATGGACTCAAGCAGTCAGGATCTTGAGGTAGATGTTAGATGGTCTATGTTTTAAAGAAAGTGTGGAATTTTAATTGAGCAAAAAGAGTTAAGGGGGAGGAAATGTCTCTATTGTTGAGGGATTGATTGGAAGAATGTGAGTATACACTTCATTCATTTAGTTTTGAAACTCCTTTTCCCTCCCTCTTCCCTCTCTTTACTCTTCCTTCCCTCCCTTCCTCCTTCCCTCCCTCCCTCCCTCCCTCCCTCCTTCCCTCTTTTCCTTCCTTTCTTCCTTCTTCCTTTTCTCTACCTGAAAAATTTAACTTGCCTATCTTGTTTTTAAAAACCAGTTCCCTTTAAAATTTTAAAACTTGAAAGTTCATAGACAAATACTTAAAAAGGAATGGAAGCTAATATTCAGGTGACTTTCTCTTAATGACAATAGAATCTGAAAGAGCAGATGTTACAAATTCCTAAAATAATGGAGCAAACAGAAGTGGCCTACTATGTATGCCAAATATGGATTTTGTATTTCTAACATCTTTTCAACACATGTTCAGGAGTTTTGTCATAGCATTAGCATAATATTTTGAGCTTAGTATAGTGTCAGTAATATACTTGTGGAATAAATAGATGAGTGAATGAAATTTGCTATAGAAATTAAACAGTTCATTGTATTATTAATATTCTTTATTAACATATATGCTCTTTAAAATTATGTATAATAAACAATAGAAAGTAGGTTACTATTTCTTCTTCCTATTAAACTATATGTACTTTTTATTTGTCAGTCAGTGAACATTTCATCTGTTTAAACAATTCTATGGGGTATTTTCTGAAACAAGTTCATTATCATGAGTGAAGTAAAGCCAAACATATTGAACATGTATACAAAATGTGAAATATTTTACAATGTGTTGATATTAACCTTTGAGTATATAACTATAATATTTGAATTTATATGCATCTTTCTTTATAAAACAATATTTGGGAATGACACATATGTGCCAGCTGTCAGAATTCCTACATTATGATACAGTTAAAATTATCTCATAAGCTGTTCTCCCAAAATTGCTGTTTCCATAATTTACGTGCAACCATTTAGAACCAACAGCTGAATTGCATTCTAATTTTTGTGTTAAAAGATGTATTGAAAGCAAATGCCCCTAGTTTTTAATTATAAGTCTGTGATCTATCTATGGAATTGAAGAAATGTATGATTTTGTATCTAGTGATTAATGAAAAATTATCAAAATTTGTTGTTTCCATATTTAATCTGTAGGCTTGGAAAATTACTTTAAGAAATAATTATAGGGTGTTCCCCCAAAATGTATACACACTTTGAATAATTATAAAGACATTTTTAATTAAAATACATTTCATTTTCAAAATTGATATATCAGTTGTTAAAGTGTATATACATTTTTGGGGGATACCCTCTATTTGTTATGCACAGGCTTATGCACAATTATAATTATTCTAGCTGGATTTATACTAAAATATTTACCTTCTAATAAAATATTTGATATCACAAGAAATTATGACCAAATAAAAATGTACATATGCCTTAGAATCATATGGCATTAAAGTGACTTTGCTCAACCATTTTATATCATTTTTTTAGATGAGCAAGAAACATTACAGGACTCATGATTTCTACATTGAATTTTCACCATTTTTCTTTTATTCAGGATATATTACAGATATTATGTCTCTAGAATTGTATTTTAATTGGACATAAATTCCTCAAACTCCAGACTCATTTATAAAAGAATGGTTATTTGTCTTTCAAAAACTGTTCAGTTGCTGGTGAGCAAGGATTCCATGCTCATTGTAGCGTGTAAGTTTTTTCATGCCTACCCAGATCACCCTTTACTAAAAGAGTGAGATTGTGTTGCTAGATCTGTACCACATACACTCTTACCTGGCCTTCACTGTTTGGATTGCGATGAGCATTTGCTTTAAAGAAACTCATCTAACTACAGGTGAAATGAATAATGTGTTTCTCAAATGAGAATTTAAATAAGTTGGTGGTAGAATATGAAGTTGAGTGATCATGAACATTGTTAGCTTGGTGCTCCAGCGAAGGAAAACCAAGGGCAAGCTGAATTATGGGAATGAGAAGCTATGAATCATAGGGAAAACTATACTGTTGATAACAGACTACTAGGAGCATCAGATTCAAAACAATCTGCCCAAAAGAGAGAAAGATGGTATTGTTTCTCATATTTTTTTGCAGAAGACATGGTTGTATTTCCTGCAGTTTGACTTCAAGTTGATATAATTTAATACCTTTCTGTATGGGTTTTAGTTGTTTGTAAAAAAAAAAAAAAAAGAACTCTGACACTCAGTACCAATGGTAAACTGACTTACTACACATCCTTTCCCTGCATGCAGAAAGAACAAAGGATGTATTTCAGATTGTGTACCCACTGGTTATAACCTTTTGTGGTTATAGCGAAATAACACCATTGTAAAGATTTTTACAGGATAGCTGCATTCCTTTATTGTAATGGGATTTGATCACTTCCAATTAGCAAGAAATTATGTCCTAGTATTCACATATACAGGAGATATTACCTGATGTACAGATCCCTTAGAAAAAAGTAGTCAGGAATAGAAGTACTTACTTAAACAATGCTATGATCTGAATGTGTGTTCCCTTTCCCTTCCCAGTTCATATGTTGAAAACCTAATGCCCAAAGTGATGTTATGGGGAGGTGGGGGACTTAGGGAGGTGATTAGACCATGTGGGCACAGTGTTCATGGATGGGAAAAAAATTTCCCACTCACAGCAACATCAACTCTCTCCTAGATGAAATGGGCCTGCTCTATAAATGTAAAACATAATTATTTTTTGCCCATTCCTTAACCAACCTACTTGGGCTGCAATTTATTTTATTTCTCTCTTAAGAAGTCCTTCTCCTTCTTTCCATCCAACCCCTGCTGAAGGAACTTTATAAGATACTAGAGGCCTGGTGGACAAAAATTTGTGCACTTGGAGGGTCCCGCAGCCCGGCCTGTGCCTTCTTGCAATCTGGGACCTCTCAGGGGATGTCTACCTGCTGGCTTAGGCCTGCTCCCCGGAGCATTGGGCCTAAGTTGATAGTCAGACATCCCTTTGGCAGCCCAGGAGGGCTTAGGGTATGTCCACTTGCCAGCAGGGAGCAGGCCTAAGCTGCAGTCAGACATCCTTAGTGCTGCTGAGAAGGCGGGAGAGTCTCCTGCCACCACCGCTGTGCTGACAGCTGGCAACCTGGCTTGTGGCTGAGCAGAGCTTCCCCTGTGGGACCACATTGACCACCAGGGGACAGTTCCTGCATTGAGCATCTGCCTCCTGGTGGTCAGTATGTGTCATAGTGACCAGTCATTCCCAGTTGTTCTGCTGTTAGGCTCAATTTGCATATTACCCTACCCTTTTATTATAGAGGATAGAGGCCTGGTGCATGGGTGGGGCCAGCTGGTTTGCCCTGAAGGGTGTCCCGGATCAAGGTGAGGTTCCTGCTGGGGTTCCTGGCCAGCCTGGGTGAGGGGCTGAGGGCCATTTTCAGGTTGGCCATATCCCCTTCGGGGAGGGGGGTCCTACTGGGGTGCCTGGCCAGCCTGGGTGAGGGGTTGATGGCTGTTTGCAGGCTGGCCACAGCCTCCTCAAGGTGGGTGCCCCTGCTGGGGTGCCTGGCCAGCCTGAGTGAGGGGCTGGTGGTTGTTTGTGGTAGGCCACAGCCCCTTCAGGATGGGAGTCCCCACTGGGATGCCTGGCCAGCTTGCTCCAGCTCCATGGCTTCTATAATTGAAACTTTGTTGCCTTGAGTGGAGACCACAGCTGCCCTAGACAGGTGGGAAGCTTGACTTCCTCCATTGCCGGGGCAACCAAGCTTTCTGCTTGCTCCAGCTCAGTGGCTGCTGGCCGCCATCTTGGCTGGGTTAATTTGCATATAGTTGCTCTGATTGCTGGTGGGTGTGCCTTAGGTGTAGTGAAGTGATACCAATTTGCATGTTTCTCTTTTATTATATTAGATTTCAAAATTTTTAGGACCAAGAAACATTTTATCCTGACTTTATTTGATACAATAACTCTTTCTTTAGAAACAAATGATGAGATTGCTAATTGCAGAATAATGTCACAGTTAGGAGTGGTGAGCATGACTAGTTTAAGATATTTTTAGGCAGAATGCATGTGCAATACCTATTTATACTTTATCTTACTGAGAATAATAAAAGTAGATACCTATGTACTAGTTTTGGTATATGTATAAGTATTATATACATACCTTAAATCTCATCAAAACTTATTAGTAGGTGGTATTTTGAACCTTTTTTACTACCAAGGAAACTGAAATTGTGACTTGAAGAAATTAAGTAATATTTTGAAAATGTCATTTAATTAGTATCTGACAAAGCTGGGTCTTGTACTCAAGACTTTATTCCAACAATGTCATCTTTTAAGAAAAATGCTTCCCAATATGTTACCACATACATTTTTGAAACTCCTATGCAGAATGACATTAAATTCATGTTTATTTGTTAATCAGAAAAAAAATACACAGAAGGAGCAAAGTCAAATATACTTTATATTTTTCTCACATCTGCATCTCTTCTCATAATTTCTCTTGAGGTAGGGGGCTTTTAGTATGTTTAATTACAGTGACATGTTGTATATTTATATTTATATTTATATTTATATTTATATTTATATTTATGTACATGTATATTATATACTATAAAGTGAAGCTAAATAGCCTTTCAATTTAATTTTTCTTATAGTGAAAAGTTTTTTCACCTTTTCAATATTCAGTATTTTACTCTTTACAAAAAAAAAAAAAAATAACAAACTCTGAGCTAGAGCTAAGCAGCCAATAATTGTCATGATTTTCTGGCTAAAATACCATTTTTTTAATTATTATTTTAATCCTCACCTGAGGATATTATTCCATTGATCTTTTGGAGAGAGTGGAAGAGAGAAAGACAGAGAGAAACATTGATGTGAGAAAAACACATTGACTGGTTGCCTTCTGCATGTGCCCTGCCTATGGCACCGGCCGGGGAGAAGCCTGCAACCTAGGTACATGCCCCTGACCACAATTGAACCCGGGCCTTTTGGTCCACAGACTGCCACTCTATCCATTGAACCAAATTTTTAAAAATATATTTTATTGATTTTTTACAGAGAGGAAGAAAGAGGGATAGAGAGTTAGAAATATCAATCAGCTGCCTCCTGCACACTCCCCACTGGGGATGTGCCCACAACGAAGGTACATGCCCTTGACCAGAATCAAACCTAGGACCCTTGAGTCCACAGGCTGATGTTCTATCCACTGAGCCAAACCAGTTAGGGCTGAACCAAATTTTTATGTGATATTTTAGTTGTTTGCCCTCTTATCTCTCCTCTTCCTTCTTTTTCCTCTCTACTCTCTTTTATATTATTTCAATCATTTATATTCCTTTACTTGAATTGGGCAATGAATAAAATTCTATTTGGGGATTTCCTAGGAACTCGACAAATAAAAGAATTACATAGACTTAGATTCCTGAATATTTTAGTGATGATGACACTACAGTAAAATCACAGCAGTGTTTTTAATAAAAATCACAGAAAATATCATTGTCTTGACATTTGGATCTGGGATGTGGAAAGGAAGTAATCTTTCTGTTATATGGGCCTGAGTAAAGAGGAAAGTTCCCTGGAGTCTCATACATATCTTATTTTGCTTATTTCTTGCAAGAGAAAGTTCACAGTTCCAATATTGATGCATACTACTTTGGTTCATTTCAGGTAGATTCATTTCTTTAAAAATATCTAAAGACAGGATAAAAACATTGTCTAGTTCTTATTCCACTCTTATCTAAAAACAATCCAAGGCTCTCCCCACTTCTTTTATATAATAAAATGAGAATTCCCTTTGACTGATTTCATAGGGGATAATAATATCTACAAAAAAATATAATTTATTTAAAAAATATCCCCTGCCACTATCAGGTAATTGCAGTTGAAATTTGAATTCCCCTACTATCTTGAGCTATGTAGCAACTAAAAATAAAATGTTTCCTATGTTTGTGAGCAGTAATATCAGTCTGATAAGAAAATCAATTACACTGTCTCTACAAGTAATTGCTTTGACTCTTGGTAGGTCAAACAATTGAGCAAATATTTGGTCTGAATGCTTTACTGTGCTCTATTTTATTCATTTTACCCAATAGTTAAAAAATAATGGAGATTGATAAAATAGGTTCTTTTCCTCATCTAATGCTACTAGTGATGATCATACACATTTATGTGGCATTACACAGCATTATGGAGGGGTGAATTCAGCACATGTATATCCCATTTCTGCCTCTTGCTAGCTGTGTAACCACCCACAAGTCACTTAACCTGTGTTTCTCAGATTCCTCATCTATTATCCTATATAATAAAAGTGTAATATGCTAAGTGTCCTACCTATCGGTTGACCATTTGGTCAACCATTCAACCAGTGATTATGACATGCACTGACCACCAGGGGCCAGATGCTCAGACCAGATTAGCTTGCTGCTGGGGTCTGGTCAATTGGGACTGGGCAAGAGGGCTGGACATTCCCTGGAGCCCTCCTGAGGTCCCTTCCTGGCCTCCCTCTTCCCCCCCCCATAACCTGATCACCAGCCAGGCTCAAGGACCCCACCCATGCATGAATTTGTGCACCAGGCCTCTAGCACAGAGATAAAAGTGTACTTATCTTATGGGATTGTTAGAGAATAAAATGGTTTAGTACCTGGAAAACCCTTGAACAGGGCTCTAATAAACTCCCATTAAATGTTAGAGAACTCTGTGTTATTACAAGTGGACAAGTAGAAAGATATCATGTACCAGAACCAGTCGAATTTGTCCCTAAATCCTCATTCTGCACCACTACTCATGTAAAATGTCCTGAGCCTAAGTTTCTTCATCTATAAAATGAATTTGGTTAAACCTAGTTTTAGGAACTATGGTAAAGGTCAGAGACAAAAAATGTCTTAATAAGTGACAGTTTATACTAACATTATGGTGTAATAATTAGCTGACTCATTTAGCCAGCCAATAAATATACGTTTATAGGCCCATTTCCTCAATCTCCGAAACCTGTCTTGTAAAATCTGTTGAATAAATGTCTAACTAGTGAACTTTGCACTTGCCTTTCAAGAAAAGCATACACGTTGTTTTCGCCAATATATGGCTTTCACTCCACTGGAGTTAAGCTGAGAATCATGATTCCATAGACCATGACAACTGGGAAGAGGCTAACATACATGTAAATTAGTCTCCTCAATCACAGATGTAGTCAGTGGGGTCCCAAAAGGTCAAAATATCCCTAGAGAGTTGTACAACTATTTGTACAAATTTATTCCAGGAAGCTGGACTGACCCCAGTCTGTTGTCTCTTCTATCACTTTTCTTTTAGCCTTTATGTGTGTGTGTGTATATATATATATATATCATCTGTATAATTATTTATATTACTTTACAGTTGTTCTCCAGCTCTCACATGTACACAGAATTTTTCTCTAAGTTCCAAGCTTCTTGAAAATATGGACCTTGGAGTCTTCTTTCCTTTTGTTATTTCCTTCCAAACACATTAATATAAACAAAATTGATGAATTACTAATCAATGAAAGAATTGTGATAAATTTCACAACAGAGTTAAAATTCCAGCATGTAGGATGTTTTAGTCTTATCAGGATGCCATAACAAAATGTCTTAGATAGGATGGCTGAAACAACAGAAATTAATTTTTCACAGTTATGGAGGCTGAGCAGTCCAAGATCAGGGGCCAGCATGGTTGAGCTCTTTGAGGGCTCTATTCCTGGTTTGAAGATAACCTACTTTTTTGCTGTGGGCTCTGATGGTGGTGATAGCCAGCAAGCTCTTTGGTGTCTAACCCCATCATAAGGGCCCAATCTTTAAGACCTCATATAAACCTGTGTCCCAAAAGCTCCATATCCTACCACATTGGGAGTTAGGGTTCCAACAGATGAATTTGGGGAGGGGGGAACAATTCAGTCAATAGAATAAAGGCAAGCTTCCTAATGTAATTTACATAAGCACTTCCATTCAAATTAATCTCCTTACATGTAGACATTTTAGCTATTAATGTACAGCAAACACATGGATACATGTACACAACATTCAGAGTTGGCTCCATTTCCATTGTTCATGTTACTCTTTCTCGGAATGCTTTAGTCACAGTGATTTGAATGTTGAAATCACTTTAAAAACAACACACCTTCTACTCCTAAAAGGCTGACATGCTCCAGAAAGTTTTACTGTCTCCTGATCTCCAATTACCACAATGATTAGCCGAGATATATGTTATCTTACAAATCTGACATGGCCATTTTCACTAAACTTTTTAAAAGGTATAAATTTGAAGCTTTTAAGATTACTAAGTTATGTGTGAAATAGATTTTCTCTGTATTTTCCTTACTCATACACTCTCTCTGACCCTAACAGTGATTGCCATTTCTTGGAATCAAAAATATGTTAAGGCTGAGTTTTATGTGGGTTAGAAGCCAGGGACAATGGGGACAGGGGAGGGCAGAATTAAGGTCAAAGTAATGGAATGAACTAATTCCAGGATTGTCTGTTCATATGTGGATACTTTAAAAAAAATCAATGATTCTACATTGTAACAGACTCATATTAATCATAACAGAACAAGTATAACAAAGAGACTGCAACAAAAAAACCACTTACTTTTAATCAGCACTATTAATAAGAACAGTGAGCTTGCTCATTTGCATTGTTAGATAGAAGATTAAGAATACAACAGTCTATCCTCTCCTGGAGTTTGCTTCATGTATTCTCAATGACATGCACATAATATTTACTCAAATGAAGGTTATATGCTTAATATATCCTTTTTATAAAATATATTTTTATTGATTAGAGAGAGAGAGAGAGAGGAAGAAAGACACATCAACCAGCTACCTCCCACATGCACCTCAACTGGGGATCCAAGCCAAAACTCAGGCATGTACCCCGACAGGGAGTTGAACTGGAAATCCTTCCACCCTTCAATGCTTAACCAATTGAGCCACACCAGCCAGGGCTTACTATTTTCTTGGTACACACATTTATATATTCTGAGAATAAAAATGAAAAAAAATTAAGGATTTTTTTTTCCCTCTACAAACTAAAGAAGTTTTTTTTTTTTGTTTTTTTTGTTTTGTTTTGTTTTGTTTTTTTTGGTTTTTTTTTTTTAGGGGAGGCAGAACTTTTATTATCAGCAATTTCTTAATGTATTATTATGAAAACAGGAGAGGGAGAAGCATTGATTTGTTGTTCCACTTATTTATGCATTCACTGGTTGCTTCTTGTATGTGACCTGACTGGGGATTGAACCTGCAACCTTGGCAAATGATGAATCAGGATGGCACTCTAACCAGGGCCTCAATGTCATTTCTTCTTTATATCTTATTTATAGAACTTCCTTTCTGCAACATTTCAGGCATTTCTGAATAATGTTGTTCCTGTAGTTTAGTCGTATTTTTTTGTGATTGTGGGAGGATACGAGTACCTAAGAGTTATTAATTTCAACCAGTGAAATGACCTTTGGCTAGTTTAACAGAAAATTAATTTTTGAGTGATACCTGGTATCCTCCAGAACTAGCAGGTAGGTTGCTGAACTGGGCTGAGAAAATTAGCAGGATAAAAGGGAGATCAAGAACACAGCCACAAGCACATCATGCACTCAGTCTGGTTAGACAACTACCTTCAGTGCCAGGACCATAGGACATGTCCTGCTGAATTGCTGGAATTCAGTGCAGCTGCCTCTGTGGTCACTGGACTCTGGCTGTTTTTACTGCCACTACAGTGTCCCAGAGGATTTGTAAACTATCAGTTTGTGTAGAAGTGCCTTCTAGGGCAGGCAGATCTGACTGGCAGAGCAGAGATCCCATTCAAGCTGAGTCACATGCCTGTATCTGAGCTGGAATCTGGCTCTTTCAGTTTCAGAAGAAAGACTTCACCAGCTCTCAGAAAACGAAGGCTGCCTAACCACAGAAAACCATTTCATAGCTAATTCACCCCAAAGCAGGCAACCTCTATCTCACTGTTCATCTGTTATTGATTTTATTCCTACCTCTATTGTGACTTTTTGGTCACTTAGAAGCTTTAATTATATTTTCCCCAAAGTAAATTATCCGACTTCTCTGAACTGTTTATAGCCCAGCCTGAATTTCATAAGCATTGTTTATGGCCTTTATCACCAATAATTTTATTTTGCAAAATTATGCTTCCTAAACATTTCATAACAGTGTCTTGTTCAGCTTTGGCTCATTATCAATAATAATTGAATTGCACCAACATAGTGTCTTCTTCATAGGATGATTTTAACGCCATTGGATTTAGTTAAAATTGGATGAACAACTAATCTAGTACCCAGTTATAAGTAAGCTCTCTATTATTAGATATTACATATGGTATTTAGTTCTTATGAGTGAACACTGACTAAGAATGTGCGCAGACAGAAAAAAAGTGCCATTTGTTCTCAGACCTAATTTTTCCCCTCTCTACAGTATTAATACTAGCATGTCAGTGAATGGTTACACATAATTATGTTCCTTGATCAGTTTCCTAGATAACTGTCTCTAAGTGACTAAATGCATTTGTGCAGCTGTTGTTTAGGCATTCAAGACACACACACACACACACACACACACAGCTGCTAGTTCCACCACACTATACATCTGATAGATATAAGCAGAGATATGTGCAGGTAAACTAGAGGCAGTAATAGATCTGAACTCACTATTTCACAAAAGACAAAGACAAATTTTGTGGATATAAATTATGCCTCTGACTATTAACCCTTAAATAAATTTTCTATTCCTTTCATGTAGCATATACATCAATATAATATGCTGTCATCCTGACATAAGACTTAAAAACTCTGTGGGATCGGGCCTAAACCAGCAGTCAGACATCTCTCACAATTCCGGACTGCTGGCTCCCAACCACTCACCTGACTGCCTGTCTGATTGCCCCTAACT
Organism: Murina feae; assembly: GCA_004026665.1. Classification (NCBI taxonomy): domain Eukaryota; kingdom Metazoa; phylum Chordata; class Mammalia; order Chiroptera; family Vespertilionidae; genus Murina; species Murina feae. The sequence continues at coordinate 17,743 of PVJC01018227.1, read as the reverse complement.
GGTTCTGCCTCCCAGCTGGATCACCCCCTAACCATTCTCCTGCCAGCCTGATTGATGCCTAACTGTTCTCTGCCGGCCTGATTGCCCTTAACTGCCCTCCCTTGCGTAATCCCTCTTTATTAGATAGGGTTTTTTCTTTAACATATCGGACACTGTACCTGCCGTGGTCTTGACAAACCAGTAAAAATGTAAATGCAGACTAAAAGTATCATAAAATAACTCCTTAAATAGGAATTTCATGAGATTTTGGAAAGGTGATATTATGTGGTTGGTTCTTCCTTTTTTCCTTCCCTTTCTTTTTCTTGATGTTTCATCTTTTATCCTTTCTTTCTTTTCTTCTTTTATTCCTTTTCTGTCCTCTCTTTCTCTTAACTTTTCCATTGGTAGAATTGTCAGTACTTGAATCTGTCTCACTTCCAGAAGACAAAGAAGACAGAAACACACCATCATCTGAAGAAAAAGAAGATCTATGTTAGGATTGGTGGTGTTTCTGGTTTTGCTCTTTTCCCAATTTCTTTGTTATTTCTGCCAGCCCTGGCATCTTCAGGACTTGTGTGTGGGCACTTCTTATTTATGTCTACAAAACCTGCCTGCCTTGGTGAAAACTGTAGAGGAAAAGGCTTTCCTGGGTGAGCTCAAGCCTGGCCCAAGGTGCTGAGGAACCAGGGCGGGGAGCACCCGCATCGCTGCTGGGGAGACCTCCGGACCACAGGGTACTCTCTAGTAATGTAACTGCAATGTAGCAGTTTGCCTTCAGAAATTAGTTGTAAGTTACTTTTGATGTGAAACCCCACCTCAGACATGTCCTTTGTGTTTTGTAAAGATTTTAAACAAAACACATTTTCCACCCTAACCCAGTCACAAGTTTCTGCCTAATGGGAGAAGTTTGCTGGGAAGCTCTGATCAGGTACCCCTTTTCCCCCCTCCCTGCTCCAATCACTGAACTGAGGGCAAGGAAAGTTCTGAGGCTGACTCCCTGAAGTTGCCAGTGGGGCAGGATCACTCAACCGGGGCAGGTGCGAATGCTTTCAAGACTGAGGCTGCAGGTGTGTGTGTGGGTGGGGGGGGCGTCGCTCCATGGGGGCATGGGTGCTTCTGAGGCTGAGACCCTGAAGCTGCTGGTATGTGTGGGGGGGGATCACTCCATGGGGGTGTGGGTGCTTCCAAGGCTGAGAACCTGAGGCTGCTAGTGTGTGTGTGTGGGATCACTCTGTGGGGATTTGCAAGGTTCCAAGGCTGAGACATGGGGGCTGCTGCTTGGAGGGGGTCACTCTGTGGGGGCATGGGTGTTTCTGAGGCTGAGACCCTGATGCTGCCACTGGGAAGGGATCACTCTGTGGGGGCACAGGCACTTCTGAGGATGAGACCCTGAAGCTGCAGGCATCTGTGGGGGGATCACTCTGTGTGAATGAATTTGTTTTTGTTTATTTATAAAGTGTCAGGAGGGCCTCTGGGTAGCTCTGTCAAGGCCACTCACACTGCCAGCTCTCAGCACTGCCCCTCCCCCCAGACTGGGGGACTCTAGCGGGGTTGAGAGGGACTGTGCACCGCCACCTTGTGGCTATGGGCGCTGCCATTTTTGTCACAGAGTGACTGTTACTTTGCATATTAGTCTTTTATTAGACATGATATTTAAATTTTTTGTAATTTAAAAGATAATTTTTTTAATTCAATGTTTCATATATTTATTATATTTATACAATCTTGTTGAAAATCTCAAACTGTGTTTAATGTCACCCCCATATTTTTTTAATTGTCAGTGAAAATTTTGCTTAGTAGCTTCATTGGTAGATGACTGCCGTCAGATTTGCCAATGCCCATTGCTACATCTCTCCTCCAGCATGTTTTTATAATGTGTTTTGTTTTGTTTTGCCTGTTTGTTTAAATCATTTGGGGCTCCATATAATCACAAAACCCTTGCAAATACATAGATTTAGTCCCTGTACTGTATCCTTCAATAGGAGTGGCTTCAAGTTTGGGACCATGCATTATATTTCTGACTTCATTGCTAAATTGGTGGGAAATCATATAAACTATGCCTCAGCCCCAGTGATACAGAGACATTGAGTGGGCGCTGTGAGTGATGACTCTTGGGGTAGAATGTGAAGGTAATTGTAATGGTTTGACATGCAGGAACAGAGTGACTGCTTTGGGCATGAGGACACAGGGAACAACCCAAGATAAAAGGAAAACTTGGAAACAAAGAGTACATTCTGAACCAGTTATTTTCAAGCTCTTTACTCTGGAAGGGAACTTGTTAATGAATAACCACTATTGAATAGCTGCCGTAAAAGCAAACAGAGAGCTATTCTGCTATTAGTTACATTTTTATGCAAAGGTTACTCACTTGTTCCTAAAAACTCAAATATCCCATATCACCCAGAGGTATAGGGTGGAGAGGAATGATTAGGTAACCAGCTTAGACTAAAAGAAGAGGTAGAAAACACAATAATGAAGAAAGAAAAGTTGACCACAAAAGAAGGAGTCTAAAGCCAAGATAAAGGAAAGAATGGAGGAGAGGCAAACCCACATTTGATATGGGAAAATGAGTGGTTCATTTTACTAAACTCAGAATAAAACTTGAGAGCTAACATGTGAGTCAAGGTCCTGGAAAGATGGGTCATTATATTCTTAGAAGTATTATTTCCATATAGCAATAGTTGTAATTTTAAATCCTTGTTACCATAAAAGTCTAGAGCTTTGTATAAGTATTATTATTCTTTGTTTGACATCAACAATATGATGGGAATCTTAAACATTTAAGATTTTCAGTTTCTGTTTATAACTTAGTACTGTATTTATTGGACTACAGTATTTCTGATTTTTTTATTTAGAAAAAAATTCTAATTCTTTTTCAGTAGACCATCTATCATAAGTCTGATTTAATTTCTTATCCTTCAGTCTCATGTGTGTGTGTGTGTGTGTATGTGTGTGTGTGTTTATGCTTCCTACAATATCTTTGAACAGTAACCACAGCACCCTCTCATGAGAGGTCACCCAGAAATAAATCACAGGATTCCATAAGATACGTCATTTTAGTTAATATTGTGCTTGATAAATAAAGTACAATTAAGAGTGACATTCATTAAAAGTTAATATTTTGAACACTTTTTTATTAGATTTTCTCACAATGAATGAGTCAACTTCAGTTTTCTAATGGCTCCTCTCAAATTTCAAACAAAAGTCAAAAGTCCAATAGACAGTTCAGCCTCAGGGGTTCTTGTCTGGAACTAACATGACTTATATTTAAACTATTGAGTACATTGGAAGTTATCTCTGCAAGGATTTACATTCTATTGACTTCTAAAAGGCATAGCTCACATAGACTCTGAATGTGTCCTTTATGGTCTAGTCTAAGTGTCAATTTGAAGGCATAGTTCAATGTTAATATCTCAGCCAGGAGGAATTTATCATTTTCTAGGTCTTGAATCAAGTGCATTTGAGAAAATAAAATATTTTTAATCGGGTCTCATGAATAATAATATGTCTACATAATGTGCTTTATTCATGAAAAAAAAGAGCAAAAAGCATCAATATTTTTTTAAATACTAAAGAAATGGAAATGCTCTTATGTAATAAATAAAAACTGTTAGTTAATATATCATTCCTATATTTTTCACCCCAACTTCTTCTATTTTTATTTGAACAAAATATACCATGCATATCTTATACCCACACTATAATATCCTCTATATTTCTATAATAAAAGTATAACTCAATAATAATTTTGCAACAATTACTAATAATTATTCTAAGTCATTTTTAAATTTTAAATCAAACAATAAATTAAAGGGGAACAAATTTAAACTTAAAACATATTATTAAAATACAATAAAATGTATATTGTATTATTTAAAATACATACTTTAATGCCACTCCCAAAACACATTACCCCTTTAATATTCACAATCTATTTTACTTTTAAAATGTTAAGTATAGTAAAAATTCTAAGTGGTTTCATAGATTGTTAGAATTAAAGTTACTGAAGTTGTTTCTTTATTTTTACAGTCATTGTGCTCTCACCATTTATTTAGAATCTACTGTTTAAATACAAATCTATGACTGGTTTGGCTCAGTGGATAGAGCGTCAGCCTGTGGACTCAAGGGTCCCAAGTTTGATTCTAGTCAAGGGCATATACCTTGGTTGTGGGCACATCCCCAGTAGGGAGTGTGCAGGAGGCAGCTGATCGATGCTTCTCTCTCAATGATGATTCTAACTCTCTATCCCTCTCCCTTCCTCTCTGTAAAAAATCAAAAAAATATATTTTAAAAATAAATAAATAAATACAAGGCTATTTAAACTAAGATTATAGAAGGAAGATTTATACCTATAACTTAAATGATTCTGAACCAATAGAAACTTAGTACAGGAATAAACACATGTCACCGAGTCAGGGTATATGTGTATTTGTTGAAGGATACAAATATATGACGTAGTTTAAAAATACTCAGGAAGAACCTCAAAGTTATTTTTTCAGTAAAATTGATTTGCATGATCATGTGGGTGTGAAACATTTATATTTAAAAAGACCACTTGATTTGCTATGACTTTTTTTTCAGATCTTTTCAACATTAACAATACAGACATAAAACATTTTTCTCTTCAATCCTGAGAAAATGATATACCAAATTTGGATTAGGTTAGTAGCAAAATTGAGAGATGTGTCTCCTCTTCTATTTTTATTTCCTTTAAAACCATGAGATGTGTACAATTTAACCATGCTTGCTTTGGGTAACAACCAGCATGGGTTGAAATGTATTGAGTCTGCTTTCTAAGGAAGTACTATACTTCACATTTTTAATGCATCACTGAACAGAGGTCAAATCGAGTAGTTCTAATATAATACTGCACATCAAACTGTCCACATTAAAGTAACTCAATATACCCTGTGTATATTTCTCCTACATTAACAAGTGGGTCATCAATCTCTCAGCCAACTTAAACCCAGCTGAACATTTATGGTATTATACTTCCCAATATGTTCCTGCTCAGTTTTCATAAATTATCTCTAAGATACAATCACTTAGAAATTTAAAAACTTAAAGTATTTATTTTCAAATGTGAGATTAATCTAAAATGCTTTTTATTCTCTATTGAGAATTTGGGGAGGCTACATAAACTAATAAAATATATATATTTTTTTACCAACAGAAAAATTATAATTATCTATCTAGTTTTTTAAAAATTTTCTTGTAACTATATAACTAAATAGCAGTGGGACAATCACCTTGAAGAGAAATAATTAATTTCAGATAGAGGTTACATAGTCGCTAAATTTAAAAAAAAATTAATTGTACAAGAGCAAATATGGGAATTAGAAATTCTATAATTGAGAAAGTAGACATTTCACTTAATGTGAGTGATAAAAAACTACATATAAATATACTAACTCCCGCTTGCTGTTTAGTACTTGTTTGGGGAAATTTTCTCTCTCTCTCTCACACACACGTATTTTAAGTAACAAAGAGCAACAATGACAATATATTTTAGAAAATTGGCTTATTTGAACAATTCTTTACAGCAGTGTGGTCTTAGGTTTAGAAGGTTTTTATTCCATATTTTTTTTAAATAGAAATCTAAGCACTTACCATATGTACATATATCTTTACTTTAAAAATATCTCCCCTATGCATTTATTATTTAATAAATATTTGAACATTATGCATATTTTGGGGATTTGACATAAATTTCCTGGCTTACAGAGTTTATAATCTAGGAGAAACCTAGCAACTATATATACACATATATAGTTGGACTGGACATTTTATTTCTGTTCGTAGGTAACAATTAGGCAGTGTGCCTTAAAACACAGACACCTTAAAAACTCATGCTCTTAGTCAATGAGGTACAACTCAAATTGTTTTGACACATGTCCTTCTGAAGATTCATAGGGCAGGCCTGACCTGTGCCACTGCAAATCATAGCAGTAATGCTATCTCTGCACAGAGGGTTCCCTTTCAGAGCAGGTGACTCAGCTCCCATGGCTGTCTAGGCTGGGACCTAGAAATAAAAAGTGAATGTGCAAACAGTCTGAGATGCTTTTTAAAAGATACAGTTACAGATTAACTAGAGTATGGATTTAAGATTTATTGCTGTGTTTATTTGGAAAAATATTCTCTCTCTCTCTCTCTCTCTCTCTCTCTCTCTCTCTATATATATATATATATATATATATATAATCTAATAAAAGAGTAATATGCAAATTGACCTTCACTCCATTACACTCACAAGTCAAGCCCACCAACCAATCAGGAGCAAATATGCAAATTAACTCAACTAAGATGGCGGTAACCATGGAGTTGGAGTTGCCCTGGGCAATGGAGGAAGCCAGGGCCCTGTGGGCCCTGAACTCTACTCAAGGCTACAAAGTTTCAATTATACAAGATAAACAAACCCCAGATACCTGCCAGGCTGGGACCTTGGGTTGCCAGGGGCAACCCAGGCTTTGAGCAGGGGACCAAGGCAACAAAGTTTCAATTATAGAAGTTAAATAAATCCCAGATACCTGCTTCCAGCCAAGCACCCCAGTAGGGACCCGAACCCTGAAGGGGCTGTGGGCAGCCTGAAATGGTCCTCTGCCCCTCACCCAGGTTGGCCAGGCACCCCAGTAGGGACCCAAACCCTGAAGGGACTGTGGGCAGCCTGAAACGGCCAACAGTCCCTCACCCAGGCTGGCCAGGAATGCCAACAGGTGGACATCCCCTGAGGAGTCCCAGAATGCGAGAACACAGGCCGATCTGAGGGACCCCTTCTCCCCCCTGAAAGGACAAATTTTTGTGCACCGGGCCTCTAGTGTGTGTGTGTGTGTGTGTATGTGTGTGTGTGTATATATATCCTATACAATAAAAGGGTAATATGCAAATTGACCCTAACAGCAGAACCACTGAGAATGACTGGTAACTATGACACACGCTGACCACCAGGGAGCAGATGCTCAATGCAAGAGCTGCCCCTAGTGGTCAGTGCACTCCCACAGGGAGAGCTCTACTCAGCCACAAGCCAGGTTGACAGCTGCCGGTACAGCGGTGGTGGTGGGAGCCTCACCTGCCTCCTCAGCAGCACTAAGAATATCTGACTGCAGCTTAGACCTGCTCCCCGCTGGCAAGTGGACATCCCCCGAGGACTCCTGGCCTGCCAGAGGGATGTCTGACTGCCAGCTTAGGCCCAATCCCCCGGGGAGTGGGTGTAAACCAGCAGGTGGACATCCCCTGAGGGGTCCCAGACTGCAATAGGGCACAGGCCGGGCTGAGGGACATCCCCTGCCCAAGTGCACAAATTTTTGTGCACCGGGCCTCTAGTGGATAATCTAATAAAAGAGTATTATGCAAATTAACCATCACTCTGAGACACGTAAGCCATGCCCACCAGCCCATCAGAGCGGCTGTATGCAAATTAACCCAGCTAAGATGGCGGCCGGCAGCCACAGAGCTAGAGCAAACAGGAGGCTTCTGTTGCACCAGCAATGGAGTTGAAACTGCCTGCCTAGGCCGGCTGGGCATCTGCTGAAGGCAACAATGTTTTAATTATAGAAGCCACAGAGCTAAGGCAAACAGGAGGCTTCATTGCCTGACTAGGCCTTCACTCAAGGCAACAAAGTTTCAATTATAGAAGATAAATAAACCCCAGAAACCTGATTCCAGCCAGCCTCACTAGGACGTTGAGTCATTGGGAGCTGTGGGCAGCCTGAAAACGGCCCTCAGCCAGGCTGGCCAGGAACCCTAATAGAGACTTGAACCCTGAAGGGACTGTGGGCAGCCTGAAAACAGCCCTTAGCCCCTCACCCAGGCTGGCCACACCCCCATGGGGTGAGGGTTCCCACTGGTGGGGCTTAGCCAGCCTGCAAACAGCCATCAGCCCCTCACCCAGGTTGGCCAGGCATGCCAGCAGGTGGACATCCCTCGAGAGGTCCCAGACTGCAAGAGGGCACAGGCCAGGCTGAGGGACCCCCCTGAGAGCACAAATTTTTGTGCACTGGGCCCCTAGTGTGTGTGTGTGTGTGTGTATTTTGTGCACTGGGCCCCTAGTGTGTGTGTGTGTGTGTGTGTATGTAAGAATACTTACATATTCTAAGTATGCTATTGAATGTTAATTTATAACACATCTGTGATGATAATCTTGGAAATATTTTTTTTCCTCAAAGTTAATTATTACACTATTTTCTCATACTACTTTTTAAGGCAGAATGGGAATTCCTGTTAGGTATATAACTAGAGATTGCAAAATGAGAGGGCTTTGATTTTTTGAAAGGATGTTGATAAACTCTTAGAGAAGGAATAGCCAAGAGCTCCAACTTAGTATAAAACTAATTCTATAGAGAAAAGGTATGTTTTTTGAAAACCTCTAAATGATCTAAATGTTCAATAGTATGATATTATTAGTATGATTTGAGATATAACACCTGGATTTTTAAATACAAATTTACTGAAATGGAAAAATATGATATAGTAGGTGGAAAATGCAGACCAATGGATTTCATGAATATCTACCAACATGAGATAATTATAACAAAATATAAATGTTATATTTAATATCTAACATAATATGGTATTTATTAAAATTTGATACAAATTATTAATGTTATTAATTTTTTAGGTCTTTTAAATACTTCGTTTAAAGAATTAATATAAAAGCAGGTACTACATAAATATTGTGTCATTTAAAACAAAAAGCTAATTTTCAGTGTATTTATAATTCATCAAGCAATATTCTAAGTATGCTATTAAATGTTAATTTATAACACATCTGTGATGTAGAAACTATTATTATTTCTTTTCTACAGATAAGGATACTGACAATCAGAGAGGTTAGTGAGTTGTCTAAGATCACAGGACTAGTAAGTGGTAGAGCTAGAATATGAACCTAAGTTATCTTTGTTCCAGAGTCTGTTATTTTAACACAATATCTTATATAATCTCTTTTGCCAGTTTTTAAAGATTTGTGTATTTTTTAATCATTTGAAAAATATACATACCATAAAGTTCTTTTTTGTTGTTCTTGTACAATTTTCTGAGCTTTAGCTTTTGCATAGCTTGGTATAACCACCGTGAAAGACAAGATACAGGACAATTCTATTACCCCCAGTTCCCTCTTGATGTCCTTTATAGTCAAACACTCCCCCCATTTCAATAACCTGCTAGCCACTGATTTTTCTCTACATCTATAGAGGGCAATTATGACTATTGCTGCTATTTGTATGCAGGTTTTTGTGTAACAAAACTTTTCATTTTTTAAGGCAGGAGTTCTCAAACAAATCACTATTGATACTTTGTACTGGATAATTATCTATAATAATAAAAGTATAATATGTTAATTAGACTGGACACCCAAATGACCTTCTGGACGTTCTTCCAGACAGCCTTCTGTACTAAGCCGGGACTGCAGTTGCGGGATTGAGGCAGCCGCTGTGGTGGCCCAGATATATATATATAACCCTAATATGCAAATAGACTGAGTGGCAGAACAACTGGTCACTATTATGTGTGCTGACCACCAGGGGGTGCGTGAGGAATATGGTAGGCATTGGCAGCAGGCTGCAGAGCATGAAACATGGTAGGTATTGGCCACAGTGGGGGAGTAGGCGAGTGGGAGCTCCAGACCAAGGTAGGGTGCCAGTTGCTATCATGGGGCAAGCCTCTGGTGGCTACTGAAAATTCTTTGCCCCCATGTGCCTTAGACCAGCCCTGTGCTCACACCTGCCGCTGGCACTGGAACTGCTGCTTGCACCTGCTACTAGTGCCCGGCACCAGCCCGATTGCTCAGTGCCATCAGTGGGTGCAAGTGGCAGCTGCAAGCCCCAGTTACCCCTCAGGGTTTCTCCACCTCCCTCTGATCCTGAAGGGCAATCGGGGCTGGCAGCTGTCTCTCACACACACTGCCGGCAATAGCCCCGCTCGTACCCACTACCGGTGCCTGCTTGCACTCACAGCCAGCACTGGAGCCACTGCTTTCACCCACTGCTGGCACTTGGTGCTGGTCCTGACCACTCAGCGCCATCAGCAGTTGTGAATGGCAGCTGCTGGCCCTGTTCATTCCTGAGGGCTTCTCCACCTCCCCCTGCTCCTGAGGGACAATCGGGGCAGCAGCCACTGCTCACACCTGCTGACAGTGCTGGCCCCTCTCATACCTGCTATTGGCACTGGCCCCAATCTCTCCATGACATCAGTGGGTGCAAGCGGGGTCAGCATGTGGAGGCAGCAGCATCAGGAGCAGGACCAGGGGCCATGGCAGAAAGGGCTGGGCAGGGGCGTGGAGTATGGGCCAAGACCCTCCCCTGTGCCCACTGTAGCCTCGTGACACATAAGGTGTATGAATTCGTGCACTGGGCCCCTAGTCTCTCTCTCTCTCCCTCTCTCTCTAATAACTAATAAAAGGGTAATATTAAAATTAACTGTCTCTTTGGGATGGGTAAGCCACACCCACCAGCCAATCAGAGAGACTATATGCAAATTAGCCTAGCCAAGATGGCGGAGGCTGTAGCCCAGGAGAAGCCGCACACAGGGTCCAGCCGAAGCGCAGGATGGGAAGAGCAAGCAAGCCAGTGGCTGAAGCTGTGGGTGGGAGGAGCAGGGCGGGAAGAGGCTGCGGCCTGCAATCGATCATTTCGGGGCATACACATGGGCCTCCTGGACTCCCTGCGTGTGCCCCGGCCACCAATCGCTTCCCAGGCGGAAGCCTCGGAGCCCATCGGGTGTGCCAGGGCCACCCGATGGCTTCCCAGGCGGATGGCGCCAAGGGTCAATCGGAGCTGTGGGTGGCCTGAAAACAGCCCTCAGCTCCTCTCCTAGGCTGGCCAGGCACCCCAATAGGGATGTGAATCCTGAAGGGGCTGTGGCCAGTCTGAAAACTGCCCTCAGCCCCTCACATATATATATATACATATATATGTATATATACATATATATGTAATATATATATGCATGTATATGTATATATATATATATACACACACACACACACACACACACTAGGGGCCGGGTGCACAAAAATTTGTGCACTCGGGGGGGGGGTCCCTCAGCCCCACCTGTGCCCTCTCACAGTCTGAGACCCCTCTGGGGATGTCCACCTGCTGGTGTGCCTGGCCAGTCTGGTTGAGGGGCTGATGGCTGTTTGCAGGCTGGCCCCTGTGCATCCTCACTCCATGGGGGTGTGGCAAGCCTGGGTGATGAGATGAGGACCATTTTCAGGCTTTCAGGCTTCTCATAGTCCCTTCAGGTTTTGGGTCCCTACTGGGGTACCTGGCCAGCCTGGGTGAGGGAATGATGGCTGTTTTCAAGCTGGCCAAGCCCCTCAGTGGGGTCCCTCACCCCATTGGGGTGTGGCCAGCTTGGGTGCAGGCTTGAGGGCTATTTTCTGGCTTTCAGGCTGCCCACAGCTTCCATTGACCCAACGTCCCAGCAAGGCTGGCTGGAAGCAGGTTTCTGGGGTTTATTTATCTTCCATAATTGATACACTGTTCCTTTAAGTCAAGGCCTAGGCAGGTAATGAAGCCTCCTATTGGCTTCAGCTCTGTGGCTTCTATAATTGAAAGAATGTTGCCTTAGTCGACTCTAGGCAGGCAGTTTCCTCCATTGCTGGTGTAATGGAAGGCTGCTGTTGCTTCAGCTCAGAGGCTTCTATAATTGAGACAATGTTGTAAGTATGTTGCCTGGAGCCAGGAGAAGCCCAGCCAGCTGGCCGGCAGACAGTTTACTCCTGGTGCAATGGAAGCTGCCTGTTTACTCCAGCTCTGTGACTGCCGGCCTCCATCTTGGCTGGGTTAATTTGCATACAGCCACTCTGATTGGCTGGTGGTCATGGCTTAGGTGTCCCATATAAATGGTCAATTTCAATATTACTCTTTTATTAGATTAGATATGCCTAAGCAACTAAAGGACCAAACGACTCATTGCTATGATGCACACTGACCACCAGGGGGTAGATGTGCAATGCAGGAGCTGCCCCTTAGTGGTCAGTGCGTTCCCACAGTGGGAGTGCCACTCAGCTGACCAACCCGTCCAGTGGCCCCCCAGCCTGGTGGCAGCCACTCACTCCCTCAGTAGTCCTGCAGGTCTAATCTCTGGAGAATGGGCCAGGCACGGATGGAATGGTGCCACTGGCATGATCCCAACAGCACTGCCAGCCTCCTGGAAGTCAGCCTCGGGTACCAAAGCCACTTCCCCTCCTTAGACGCTCCTCAAGGAAGAAATGATATAAAAATGGCTGCCAGGTGGCTCCCTCAACCAGCGTGAGTGTCAGCGGGACAGATCCAGATCTCAGACCAGCAAGGGCATCCCAGCACCCACCCAGAGGGCTGACTGCGTCCCCATAGAGCTCCCCCTCACCCTCCCCCCCTCCGCACACACACACATACACACACACACCTCCCTTGGGACAGGCGCCAGACGCAGGGCTCACAGCTGGCGAATGCTGCTGTGGTACAGCGAGTCTCTCTCCAACAAGACTGATTGGGAGGGAGCCCACAGGAGGCACAGTGAGGTCAGGATGTGTGGAAGCAGCAGGCAGAAGCAACAGGCGATATTGAACTGCCAGTTTGGCCCAGTCCCTGCAGACCACTCTGAGGGACCCCACCCATACATGAATTCATGTATGTGTGTGTGTAGTTTATTATAAGGGAGTATCCACATTATAAGATGTGTTGCAGCATCTCTGGTCTTTACCAACTAGATACCAGCAGCACCTACAGATGTGAAAAGCAAAAATATTTCAAACCTATAACATATGTTTCCTGGGTGTAAAAACAGCCACAAATAAGGACCATTATTTTAGGATAAATACCTAAATGTAATTGCTGGGTCATATGAGTATATGTCTAACTTTTAAAAAGTGGTACATCTATATTACAGGGTGGTTGTATCAATTCGCATTCCCACAAGCAAAATACATCTTCAGCAGTAAGTCATTATTAAATTTGTTTGCTTTTTCACTTAAAAAATGAGCCTTTCCAATTGGTGTGTAGTGGTACCTCGCTATGTTTTTAAATTTGTAATTCCCTAGTACCATTGTTGAACATCTTTTTTATGTATATAAGCACTTGCCACTTATATATCCTTTTTTTGTTGTTGTTAATCATCACCCAAGGATATTTTTCCATTTATTGAGTTTTTTTTTTAGAGAGAATGAAAGGGAAGAGAGAGAGAGAGAGAGAGAGAGAGAGAGAGAGAGAGAGAGAGAGAGAGAGAGAGAGAGAAACATCAGTGTGAGAGAGACACATTGATTTGTTGCCTGGGGATCAAGCCTGCAACTGAGGTACATGCCCTTTGCCAGAATCAAATCCTGTATAAATTCCCAGGTTAATCTCTCCCTACCCACCTCCAACTTCCCTCTCAGATTCGTCAGTCTGCTCTATGCTTATACGTCTCTGGTTCTATTTTGTTCATCAGTTTATTTTGTTCATCAGATTCCACATATGAGTGAGATCATATGATACTTATCTTTCTCTGACTGGCTTATTTCTCTTAGCATAATACTTTTCAGGTGCCTTGAAGCTATCTCAAAGGGTAAGAAATCCTTCTTTTACAGCTACATTGTATTCCATGGCAAAATATAACAGATGTAACATTCTCCCCTTTATTTCTGATGATGCTAATTAAGTTATCAAGTTTTTTTTTTTATTCCTCATTTTGACTAGAGGTCTATCACTTTTATTGATCTTTTCAGTCAAGCAACTTCTGATTAAATAGATTTTATCTATTTCTACTCTTTTTTATTTTTTCCTTGCTTTTACTTGAGTTGGATTTTGTTTATTCTTTATTACTAATTTCTTAAATTGGCAGCTTAGATTATTAACTTGATTTCTTTTTTTCTTTCTTTCTAATAGACATTTTTGGCATAAACTTCTATGTACCACTTTCTCTGCATCTGTCAATTTCTGATATGGTGCATTTTCATTTTTATTCAGTTTAAATATTTTTATTTTATTTTCCATGTGACTTATTCTTTGACTTTGGAATTATTTAGAAACATATTGTTTATTATAAAGATATTTGAGTTTTAATCTTTCTGTTTTTTTAAGTTTTATTTTTATTTCCATTATGGTCAAGAAATATAATTCTTCAACCTTTTACATTTAATAACTTTTGTTTTCTGACTCAGAATATGGTCTATTTTGGTGAATATTTAATATCTACTAAAAAAGAATGTGTATTCTACTGATGTTCTAAAATGACAACTTGGTTGATATTGTTCTTCAGGTCTCCTACATTCGTACTGACTTTCTGTCTACCAGTTCTATCAACTACTGAGAAATGAGTGTTGAAATCTCTAACTGAGGTTGTGGATTTGTCTAATTCTTCTTTTAAATCAATCAGTTATTGCTTCATGTATTTTGTAGCTCTGTTGTTAGGTGCACACACCTTCCTTCCTTCCTTCCTTCCTTCCTTCCTTCCTTCCTTCCTTCCTTCCTTCCTTCCTTCCTTCCTTCCTTCCTTCTTTCCTTTTTCCCCCCCAGGGCTAAATACTGAAGAGGATAAAAATTAAGAACTCAAGTAGAAAAGGAGGAAGACCAATAGGGTATAGCGCTAAAGAAATTAAGAGGAAAGTGAGTTTTAAGAAAGGAGAAAGGGACAATTATATTAATGGTTATTAAACAGTCCAGTATAGAGTGACATCAGAGGAATGGCAGTGTGAGAGATCCCCTTGGTGTCTTCCCCTGAGATTTCTACAAGTTGATTAGCTATAATTCAACAAAGGATTTTCTGCTCAGCATAAAAGCATACTGAAGAGATTCACACATTGAAGCATCTAAAGGTGGGCAAATCAGAACAGAGGAGAAAAAGGAGGAGAGACAGGACTACAGACACAGACTTGTAACCCAGAGCTTGAGGCAGGCTCCGCCAGAAGAGGGGAGGAAGCAGGTGATAACTGGTGTTTCCTCAGCCAGGAGGAGCAGAGAGTCTGGGTGGGCATGTCTACAGGAGTGAGCAGTGTAGCTAAGCAGCTGAGAGACCTGGGCAGGACATAGCTCAGGGGCTCTGCCATGGTTGTCAGCTGTTGAGCAGTCATTGTTCCAAACAAAGAAATGAGGCCACAGAGCCCTGTTGCCCCATGGACTCCCAAAGCTCACCTCCCATCATGGATGGTATGGGGTTGTGAGGCACATTATCTACAAATCTGAGAATCGCTGTTTCCCTCTGTGACTGATCCCTGCTTGAGTCATATGGAAGGGGGAACCCCCACAGAGGTCTGGAGGCATTATCAAGTTCAAACAAACCCCACCCCCAAGCATTGTGGCTACACTGCCCACACAGAGGAATTTCAGAGCTAAAACCCTTGGGATTCAGCGCCACCTACTGGAAAGTAGTAAAAAGACCCTTCATAGAAAGCTGCTTGAGATGTGCCAATACAGGCAAATCCTCGGTTATTTTGGACTCGACCTACGTGATTTCATGGTTACGTTGCCATCTGCCATTTATTTATTAAAAAAAGTTCTGTAATTTCAACGTATGTACATATGTGCTTTATGTTTTTATTATTTACTGTATTTATCACAAGTAAAGGTCAAGAATTGTCATCTTTTAATTTTTTTATTTTTTTTTACTGTTTCATTTCATTACTGCTGTGTATGTGCTCCATGTGAGTGTCATAGGTGCTTATGTAGTGGGTTCGGACTTAGGCAAAATCACGTTTCGTCACACCATAGGAATGGATCTCTGACATAACCCGAGGACCTACTGCATATAGATGCCTAGACAGAGAAGAAACTCATCAAATACCTTGAATAACCAGGTTAGAGAGGCAGCACAGAAAGACAATGAAAAATCTGCAGAAAGCAAAACTGGAACACATGGAAGTATGTGATATAAATGACAGAGAACTCAAGGTTGTATTTCTGAAAATACTCAACAAGATGTGAGAAAATACAGCAGGCAATTTAATGCAGTCAGAAAACAAATTAATGAATGAGTACTTTATGAAAGAGATTGAAACTTTAAAAAAGAATCAAACAGAAATTATGGAGATGAAGCATTCAATTAAGGAGATAAGGGATCAACTACTGAGCATAGAAAACAGAGCCAACCAGATGGAGAAAAATATTAGTGATAGCAAATATAGTAATCTGGAAATAATGCAGAGAAGGAAATTACCTCCAAAGGAAAACCCATTAGTTACCATCAGATTTCTCAGAAGAAACTCTACAAGCCAGAATATAGTGTAACCAAATATTCAAATGATTGAAAAAGAGAAATGATCAGTCAAGAATAACATATCCAGCAAAGTCATCCTTTACATGTAAAGGAGAAATAAGAATTCTTCAGACATTCAGAAGCTGAGGGAATTTATCAGCAGAAAACCTCCATTGCAGGAAATAATCAATGGGATTATTATACTTGAAACAAAGAACTAAAGGTCACAAAACTATTAGCAAGATCATCAAAAACATACAGCATAAATGGGGATAATTTTTAACAACAAAAACATAAAAGGAGAGTGGGTAAAGGTCTGAACTGGCAAAGGAGGATGTAGATAAGATGCACTCAAAAGAGAGAAAAAACAACTACTATATATATGCAATTTAATTTTTCATAAACCTATTGGCAAATACACACACACACACACACACACACACCCAAACTGAGACACATAGCTTAAAAAGGGGGAATCATAGGGAAGAAGTATGGAATACCACTAAACAAAAACAAAAGACAGAAACACAAAGGAGAAGAAACAGTGGATGCAGAGAGCTTCCAGAGAATCCTATATAATAAAAGGCTAATGTGCAAATTGACCAAATGGCAGATTGACCAGTCACTATGATGCACACTGACCAACAGGGGACAGAGCTCAATGCAAAAACTGCCCCCTAGTGTTCAGTGCATTCCCACAGGGTGAGCGCCACTCAGCCAGAAGCCAGGCTGAAGTCATAGCTGGTGAGTGCAGCAGAGCTTCCTCCGCCTCCACAGCAGCACTAAGGATGTCCGACTGCCAGCTTAGGCCTGCTCCCCTGCTTAAGCCGGCAGTCGGACATCCCCCAAGGGCTCCCAGACTGTGAGAGGGTGCAGGCCAAGCTGAGGGACCTCCCTCTCCAAGTGCATGAATTTCATGCAGCAGGCCTCTAGTATAAGATAAAATGGCTATGGGAAATCCTCACATATCAATAATTACCTTAAGTATAAATAGACTGAATTCACCAATAAAGAGGCACAGAACATCAGATTGGATAAAAAAAACAAAACCCAACCCAACTGTATCCTGCCTTCAAGAGACACATTTAAGCTGCAAAGACAAAGGTATCTTCAAAGTAAAAGGTTGGAAAATGATTCTCCAAGCAAATATCATCCACAGAAAAGCATGTATAGCCATATCTATATCTGAAAAAATATATTTAAAGATAATAAGAAACAAACTTGGACATTTTATGATAAAAGGGGCACTGCATCAAATAGATATAACACTGTCTTCTTGATGCAGTGAACACCTGCAATCAGGAAACACCAAATCAGGGAAAACCAAAATATATAAAGCAACTACTCTCAAAACTAAAAGGAGAAATAGATCAAAACATAATCATAATGGGGGACCTAAATACTCCATTGACTATTATAGACAGACTAGGGGCCCGGTGCACAAAAATTTGTGCACTCGGGGTGGAGGGAGTCCCTCAGCCCGACCTGTGCCCTCTCACAGTCTGGGACCCCTCAGTGGATGTCCTATGATGGCCCCAGTCTGCCAGGCGCCTTTTGTGTGTGTGTGTGTGTATGTGTGTGTGTCATCACTGGGGACCTGCCCCCAGCCCCATCAGAGGCT
>PVJC01018226.1:0-31576 GCA_004026665.1 Murina feae | reverse complement strand
GTCCCAGACTGGGGAGGGTGCAGACCAGGCTGAGGGACAGCCCCCACCCCTATGCACGAATTTCATGCACTGGGCCACTAGTCCTATATAAAAAAAGTGTAATATGCAAATTGGCCAGAAGGTGTAATGACCAGTTGACTGGGGGCAGGGAGGGTGAGCAGATGGTGCTAGGCTAGCCAGAGCATGTGCCAGGGGCAGAGGAAGGGGATGGCAATGGGGGGGCAGCGGCGACTAGTTGTGGTGGACGGGTGATGGGGCGTGGCAGGGCCAGAAGCTTGTCCCCTGAAGCACCATCCCCTGATCAGCTTGCCCAGTTGCCTCCAGCAGAGGGAGTCACTGGTGGCAGCTGTGGGGTGGGGGGAGACAGGGCTGTTTCTCGGTCACCTCCTGCAGAGGGAGGCCAGACTGTGGCTTGGGTTCACTCTGGAAGTGGGCCTAAGCCATCAGATGGACATCTCCTGTGGACTCCTGGACTGTGAGAGGGCACAGGCTGGCCTGAGAGACCCCCTGTAGTGCACAAATTTTTGTGCACCTGGGCCTCTAGTACATTGACTACTAGAGTCCCAGTGCACAAAATGCATGTATGTGTAGCATTCCTAGCCTGGCAATCAGACCCATCTGTATGGTGACTGTCAGGGCCATCAGGGACAATGTTCAAAGGTTAACTTTTGAATTAACTGTCACACCCTCATTAAGTGTACTTACGTTATTCATTTGAAACATAATGAAGTTTATGAGCTTGTTTCTATCCCATTTAAGTTTTCCCCTACATCTTTGTTGATTTATTTATATTTTGAGAATATAAAATAATAACAGGACTCTGAAATTAAAATTATTCAAAAAGATAGCAGAATATCAGGCCTCTGCTCTAACCACTTCTACTTTGTTTTCAAACATGATCCTATCTAATAAAAGAGTAATATGCAAATTGACCATCACAAGATGGCTGACTCCATGTGGTCAAAGATGGCTGCCCCTCTGTGGTCAAAAATGGCTGCTACAAGATAGCCAGCAAGTGAGGGCAGTTGGGAGGAACCCAGGCCTGCAGGGGGAGGACAGTTGGGGAGGACCAGGCTGGCAGAGGAAGGCAGCTGGGGGGGGACCAGGCCTGCAGGGTAGGACAGTTGGGAGGGACCCAGGCCTGCAAGGGAGGGCAGTTGTGGGGGACCCAGGCCAGCAGGGGAGGACAGTGGGGAGGGACCCAGGCTGACAGAGGAGGGCAGTTGTGGGGGACTCAGGCCTGCAGGGGAGGGCAGTTGGGAAGGACCCAGACCTACAGGGGAGGGCATTTGGGAGGGACCCAGACCTGCAGGGGAGGACAGTTGGGAGGGACCATCCTGTCAGGGGGAGAGCAGTTAGGGGCAATCAGGCCAGCACAGGAGCAGTTAGGCATTGATCAGGCTGGCAGGGAGTGGTTAGAGGCAATTGGCAGGCTAGAGGTTGGAAGCCAGCAGTCCTGGATTGTGAAACAGGCAGTCAGACATCCCTCAAGGGGTCCCAGATTGGAAAGGGTGCAGGTTGGGCTGAGGGACACTACCCCCACCCTCCACTCCCACTCTGTGCACAAATTTCATGCACCGGGCCTCTAGTGTAAAGATAATAAAAAACTAGTTTCTGGGTTATCTTTCATGTAATGCATATGCTGGTGTTTTTCAGTTTTGAAAAAATAGGATAAGATATGTACTGTAATGCCCTCTTTTTTTTTACAAAATAGCTAACATTAAATATATGTGACATGTTGCTGTTTTTACTTTGTTTTTATATTTAACAAGAAATATAAAAAAATCACATTGTTTAATTTCTCATTATCTGTTGTGGCTTTATGGTAATCCATTGTGTGGGTAGACCAGATGCAGAAATCACCTGGTGTTGCAAGGTTATAAAAATGAGCAATGCCATCAAGCTTTACCCAAAGTATCAGACTCTTCCAGACTCTCGGATACAGAAACCCCAACCAATCTATGAGACCATGGCTCCCTTGATGCTTATTTGGACATTAAAAGACTTTACAGAGCTTCGTGGGAATCCCCTTGAGTGTCCCTAGAACATATGGCGTATGAACTGAACAGAGAGCAGCTGTGGCTCTTATTAGCTCCGTAGCCTTATATAAGTCACTTAGCTTCTCCGAGTCTTATTGGGAACACTGGAACAAAATTTCCTGTCCTGCCTACCATAAAGGGTCATGTGAGAGTCAAAAGGGATAAGGAATCTAAATATGCTATGGGGCGAACAAAATGTACTGCTCTTTAAAACATCATCCAGGATTATTATCTTCAGAGGCAAAGAGATTACACTTTTAAAGCCTTTTAAATGATGATAAGAAAAATGGCCTTGCAAACATAGCCAACAGCAAACTAGTAGGGACAATGAATGAACCGCTAAGACTGGTAAGAACGTAATTGAAAACCTTTGGAAATCGCAAGTTCTGTTTTGGGTCTTCCTCTGCTGACATTTTCCCTTGTTCCTTGTAATTTTAAAATTCAGCTACTGAAGACCTGAATTTATGTTCCTAGCTTATGTTTATCCTGCGAACACCTCCAACTATAGCCAGAAGGAAAAAAAAAAGATAAAGATAGTGAAAATGAAAAAAAAGGGAGAGGAGGAAAAAGAAAGAGGAGACAGAATTCTGTATAGAGCTCCCAGGCCCATCCTAGGTGGTCTGCACTTCCCTATTTTAGATCTTAGGAACCAGTGATCCCCTAACATCATGGGATCCATAGTGAGTGAACTGATATTTTCTCTTTGCCTGGTAGAATATTTGCATGTTGACTGGTTATTCTAGGATAATATTTATCACTCACTGAAAGTTTCAAGGGCAAACAAATATGCTAGATAGAACTTTGAGGAAGAGTTAAGAAGCTATAAAATATTACCTCTTGACAGAAATATATTTTATAATGATGTCGTGTCTGGTGGGCAGGACTGACAGTGTAACATGAAGATTAAATCCTCAACCAGCAGTGAATTTTTATATATTGCCAAGGACAGAGAGATAAAAGATGTCATTTTAAGAAAAGTGGGTACCTGCAGAAAGCGGTACAGCCAAATGCTTGTGGGCAGTGGGCTGAAATGGGAATGAGAAGAGTCCCCTATACAAGGGGACTTCTGCAAACTGGGAGGTCACAGGTGCTGTTGGAGGATAGATCCACAGAAGGCAGTAGGCTACGTTCCTAAGAAGCTATCCATATGCAAAGAAAGTGAGTTATTAGAAATTGCTATGAGAGCTCTTGCCCTTGATCGTCACAAAGTTCCAACAATCCTCGGATCACTGTTAACTTACTAACCAGTGAGACTAAATCACTGTAGTATTCAGTGGATCGGTATTTATCATTGGCTACATTTAGATTCCTACTTACAGGGGCAACTCTATATCCTTAAGTTCTTTTGAGTAAATTCAACTTTTGTTCTTCAGATAAAGGGTTTGTCTTCTCGAACGAGTTATTTTTAGTGCTAAAGAGTTCAAATGCAGTTCAGAATGCCAATCTGATACATTTTGACTGTGAAAATACGGCAAAGCACAATGTTAGTCAGTTATCTCATCTGACATACCAGATTTTGCTGGTATAAGAATTGCCTCTGTTAGAATCCATACCATAAGTGTAAAGACCAGGTTATGTTTAAAAAGTATGATTACAGAAAGAAGACAACTATGGTGCATATAGTCATAGAATTTGGAAATAGCTCAAAAAACTTAAATAAATTGTATTATCTCCTTGAGCCTCATTTTTCTAATCTGAAAAAAAGATGTGGGTAATAAATGTTGTGAGCAAATGTTTCTTTACTGCTTCTGATATTTCCCTCCAGGTAAAGGGAACAGAATGTAACAATTCCAGCTTCTCTCTGCCTCATTTGTTTTGCTGCATGGATTGGTAAATTTATGGAGGACAATCTGAACCTGCTCTATTCAGCTCCTCTTTTCTTTTCAGGAAGGATTTGTGAAAGAGGCAGGTGGCGAAGAGTCAGTGTTCAGACACTTGATGCTATTCTTCAAGGTCAATAATGAAGATGATAAAGCAATGTGTACAGATCTGCTTAAAGTTTTTATTTTCAAATAGTTCATATTCTGGTGTGCAAGAAAAGTTCTATTTAAACTCTTCAACAGTAATACCTTAGATGGACAGTTCTGTTGTGAGAGTCAAATGTGGTATTGAATATGAAACAGCTGCACAAATTTAAATCTGCATATAAATATGTACATTCTCTATTCTAGCAATGTACTTTATTATTAAAACTCATTCTTTAAAATAGAAATATTATTGAGAGCTTAGGATGGAGGCTCCAGAGTTTTTAAGCAACACTGGATGCCTCAGCATTAGGTAAAGCATGCTGCGTTAGATAAAGCATTTATCTACAAAGGGCTCATTCCCATCTCTCAGTAATGATCTCGGTTAAAAGTTGGAATTTGCCTCCCAGAATATCTTTGTTGAAGTTCTTACCCCTGGTATCTGTGAATGTGAATTTTTTTTTGGAAATAGGATCTTTGCATATATATTGAAGTTATGATGAGGTCATCCTGGAGTAGGATGGGTCTTCCAACTAATGCGAATGGTATATTTACAAGAGAGGAGTCACAGAGACAGGCATATAGGAAGAAGAGAGCCATCTGACACTGGAGGTAGAGCCTAGAGTGATGCATCTACAAGGTTTGCTGGCAAACACCAGAAGTTAAAAAAGTCAAGGCAGGAAGCTCCCGCGCAGATATAAGAAGGAGTATGGCCCTGTCAGTATCTTGACTTCAGACATGTAGCCTCCAGAACAATGAGACAATAAACTGCTGTTATGTTAAGCCATCTAGTTGTAGTGCTTTGTTATGGAAACCCTAGGAAATGAGCACAGTCTCCACATCTAGTAGTAGGAAAAGCCATGCATCATCTTTTTGCTCTGCTGAATAGAAATTATTGTTGCAAGAACAGCATGGGACTCCTTAGCCTTTAAGAATGCAACCAAGACCATGTCCCAATTGACTCCACTTTCTCAGATGCCGTTGAACTCAATTCTATCCCAAACAACTTTCCCAGACTAAAACAGTGTGTAAAACAGTGTTGTGTCCACAGGACTGTGTAAGTAAATGGAGGAGTCCTGGAGACCAAATGGAAGGCCAAGTATGAGTGCACTGCCTCCCAAATTCAGAAGGTATCCAAAGAAAATCCTAGTCATATAATCATCATTTCACAAAGAGTTGTCTTCATGTTTCAATTTACCAAATCAATCCTCTGTATTTGAATCTAGATTTGCAGAACGAAAGCCTGAAAATTCAAAGAATGTCATAGCAAAGGGATATACCATCCCTCCCAGTGGATCTATTTCTAACTTCTCTCTCTTACATCTTTGACCCTATGCCTCTCAGTCATGACTCTACCCTTTTTATTCAGTTCAATCTCTTGATTATATACTATCCTGCATATTTTGGTCTCCATATTTATAACTGATGATGTTTCTCTAATCTAAAGATTCCCCTGCTCCTCTTTGCCCATCCAAATCCAACCTTCAAGGCTCAAGTTACAATGCACTTTCTCCATGAAAACACTGCCAATCATTGTAATCAAGATCAACTACTCCACATTATCTTATTGTGCAACTCTTTTTCCTAAATCATCTGTGTCCCTCTTCAGTGCTCTGATATTTACGGTGTGTGTGTTTGTGTGTACGTTTCAGTGAGGGGTGGGGAGTAAACAGAAGGTGGTAACCTTGTTATTCAATAGGATTCTTAGCTCTTTTAGGGCAGGTATTACATGGATTTTACATTTTTGTTGTTGTTGTTTTTATTGTTAATCCTCTCCTGAAGATATTTTTTCCCCATTGATTTTTTAGAGAGAATGGAAGGGTGGAAGAGAGACACGCAGAGAGAAACATCAATGTGAGTTACACTGATTAGTTGCCTCCCACACAAGCCCAAACCAGGGCCGGGAATCAAGCCTGCAACCTAGGTACATGCCGTTGACTGGAACTGAACCCGAGACCTTTCAGTCCACAGGCCAATGCTCTATCCACGGAGCCAAACCAGCTAGGGTGGATTTTACAAATTTAATATTCTCTTCAGCAAATAGTACTG
Organism: Murina feae; assembly: GCA_004026665.1. Taxonomy (NCBI): domain Eukaryota; kingdom Metazoa; phylum Chordata; class Mammalia; order Chiroptera; family Vespertilionidae; genus Murina; species Murina feae. Next base: position 25,524 of record PVJC01018226.1, on the reverse strand, counting down.
AGAAGAGTATAGTAGTTGCTTGATAAGAGAACTTGACTTGATAATAAAAAAAATCTAGTTTTATAACAAATGGGAAAAAATAAAGCTAAGTTATAGATACAGAATCTGGGCCCACTTGTGGTATTCCATTGCATAAATAATACATACAGTCCCAGATGATAATAGAGAGAAATTAATATTTACTGAACCACTGGACTATGTTTCAGATACTGCACCAAACTGTTTACATATGTAATCCCTTCTCTTCCTCAGAGCAATTCTTTGAGTTGTCAAGGTCATTATTCAGAATTTTAAAAGTCAGGAAATTGAGAGTTAGAGAGGTTCTTAAAGTATTAATATTGAGCTCAAGGTCCTTCTAAAATGCTATGCTCTCTCTTCTCTTTCATAGTCATGTTTTAAACATGCTTAGGAGCAGAACAAGAGAATGCCTTTGGATGCTGTATAGGGATTTAAAGATCACATTAAAGTTAAATTCTTGATTGACAGCCACTACATGACTATGACAGGATAACCTCGGTTCTTGTTGACATAGCGGGTAATGTTCTCCCAAGAGTTAAAAGCCAAGCAGTGTGTCTGCTTCATGGAAAAACTTAGAAAAGAGTTTCTTTGAAGGAGAAACATCTGCCATTAAAATTAATTTCAGAGACATTTTTAAAATGTGCTTTGCTCTCTAGTATTGTGCTGAAAAAAAGCATTTAGCTATCAGTCTAAATTGTCATCTTGAAAAAGACAGGCTACATATTTTTTATATGTTAAGCTTCCTCCCATTTTAACATTGAAGAATGAGGCTCAGCGATATGGAATAACTAAGACAGCAAGAGATTGCAAATGTTCCTCTTTGGAGTTGATGATTACCTAAGGGCAGCCACAGCTCTGGACACAAGAGTGGTAGGCAGGTGACAGAATTGACTCAAAATACGCTCCTTTTCACAGCGATTAGTGATTAGAATACATATTTAAAAACAAATACAGAGATATATAAATACCCTCTTTACAAATATATTTTTTTAAGTGCAGCTACATATAAGGGTGAAATGCTGGAGCCAACCTGGCGTTTTTTAATCCTGGTTCTACCTCCTGAAAGCTGTGTGACTTAAGTCAAGTGACTACACTTCTCAGGCCTCAGCTTCCTCATCTGTGCTGAGGTAATTATAGTGCCTACTTTATAGGGCCATTCTGAGGGTTACGTTCATAATTTTATAAAGTGTTTAAAACAATGACAAGTTCTGTTTTTATATAAAATAAATTTAATCCCTGAGAACATTAGTTATGGAATCATAAAAACATAAATTGTTTTCTTAAGAATCATTAAATCCAAATGTACCTTTTTTTTTTCTCTTGGAAGAAAACTGTCTTGCTCAGGTCACACAGTGAAATATGGGCAGAGTGAGGGCTAGAACTTCCAATGCTTAATAGATATTCTAGATCTTTTCCCATCTTGCACCCTCAATGTTTGTCAGCAATAACAACATGCCATTCGCTCTTCCTGTTCTTTCCTCTCCCAGTCTTATGGATTTCCCAGTCTTATGAATTGGGGAATTTCCAAGTCTTATGAATTTGGGAATTGACAAGCATGCTCTTGACACTTCAAAGCTTTCCTAGTCCCAAGGGCAAGAGCAAGGAGGACGGTACTCTTCAGAGCTTTTGAGTTAAGGAATTATTTCCTAAAGGTCATGGTCATAATGTAAACTCTTTATTATATTGTGGCACTGAATAATTTATCTGAGAAAAAGGATTAGTTGAGAATAGAGACCAGGGCAAGTAGATTATCATGAGATGATCAATTTTTGGAAAATATCATTGGTAGCAAATGACAGAGTAGATAGAGGAGGGGAATGTAAGCAGAATTTACTGAGAAAGAAAGAAGCCGGCCCACAGGGCAAGAGAGAGAGAAAGGATGTACACAGTACCTTCTGAATGTAGTTTTTCTTGCTTCAAGAATATAATCAATTGGTGAGAAAAGGGTAATGAGGGGGTGGCAAGAAGAAGGAAGAGAAAGGGAGGCTATTGGTACATGTGCAGTACTGTGTTGGCATGTTCTTCGCAATAACGGTGTGAGGTATTATGTTTTAACCCCACTTTCTGACGGGGAAACTGAATCTAAAATAGGTTTAACAACTTGCTCTTTAGCTAAGAAGAGGCAGAGCTGGAATTGAAATATAGAACCGTTCTATGGAGTCTGGAATCCTTCTCTCACCATACCTGGTTCCCTCTGTATTGTAACAACCCCTTTTCTTTTCTCCCGCCTGCTGAACCCAATTGAAGGACTCACTATGGAGCACTTTTCCCTTATTGCTCTCCTGCCCCAAACCCATCAGCCTGTGTGAGAAGGTAGTGACTGCATGTCAAAGAGAGAAGAGAAACTGCTCTTCTTCAGTTAACTATTATTCGCACCAACGGATTAGCAGGCTCATCTTAAATGATGCTGGCACTACGCATGGGCCTAGACCACTGAAAATCCAAATGCTAGTTGTGCTGACAGCACTCTGCACAGCTTCAACTCTTAGCTCATTCTAACCCAAAGGCAGACCGTAGGGCCTTGTTTCATGTAACTTTCTCTGAATTGGATGATTGTCTCAATTTCCCAGACTTATAATCATACTCTTTGCTATCTTCAACACATTTGCTTCTCTGAATGACTCAGTTGCCTAAAATCAATTTCTTCCATGTTTATTGAAAGGGAGAAAGAGATCACTAAACATAATATTAGAATCAATTTGGGAGGCTCACTTAGAGTGGAGAACATCCTGTTGAATGCCGTTCAGAATTACACAAAAAATCCTGAACGAAAGAGCTACGATTTCTTTGACTTCACATTCTCCACAGAACCTAATGACCCCAAACAAAAGAACAATGGATTCATCACTAAATTTTTTATGGCCAAAATGAGCATTATTTTTACTGATAGTGGTAGTTAAAACATGAATACCAGTGTAGGTTCCTAGATTTTTTATATATGTATATAATCATGAACTTTTCCTTGAACGTCCACTGGCTTTCAGATGCTTTTGTTAATTAATGATAGCAGTTCTGACATCTTTAAAGTGCACAGCCTTGTAAATAATGTTGTGTTTTACTTCTGTATGTTTCTGAAGAATGTATTTTGCTTTTGTGTATTTTTAAAAATATCTTTTCTTTATCCTCCAGTAATTGCGGACTCTTCTCTAAGGCACCAAGAGGTGGCATTTATTAACTGACATTCATTGGTGCTGATTATGTACACAGCACAGTGAGGAACACAAGACAAAAGAAATGTGAAAGTTATTCCCCGTTAGCTTGCCCATTAGTTCTGGTTCTGTCACTTGTTAGTGCATTTCAGCAGGTAATTGATATTGCAAGAGGAAGCTTCCTCAACTCATAAGAAAATAAATTAAAAAGAGGAGACTAACAGCCACTTTACTTAAAAGGATGCCTGTGAGGGCGAAATGAAATAAAACTTGTAGTTGTTAAACACAGAGGCAGCCACATTTTTAAAAAATGTCCCCAAAATAATATCTTTTAAAAATAAGTATTACTGGCCTGGCAGTGTGTTAGTTGGAGCATCGTCCCATACACCAAAAGGTCGCAGTTCAATTCCCGTCAGGGCACCTACCCAGGTTTCAGGTTCGATACCCATTTGCTGTATGTAAAGGAGGCAATCAATTGCTGTTTCTCTCTCACATTCATGTTTCTCCCTCTCTGTGTATGTCTCTTTTCCTCTCAATAAATTTTTTTAATTATTAAGGGAAACATAAAAATTGTCATAGTTCATTATTTTCTGTGAAACAATTGACTAGATATATAATAAAACACTTTTCTTTCATTTATGGGAGCCTTTCATGTATTTTCTTAATTTTTTTATATATTGTTTTATATTATTTTGGTTATATACTGTACTTATTTTATATGATATTTGGGTATCCATTGTTTTGATTACATACTGTACTTATTTTATTTGTGATATTTGGCTTCCTGCCTTTTGAATGTCGTATTCTGTTAAAAACATATTGACGTATTATTTTGTGCTTTGTGGTTACATTATATATCATGGAGTACAGATATTGTATTGCATTTTTAATTGATTTTTTTAGAGAGAAAGAGAGAGAAACATTGATTTGTTGTTCCACCTATTTATGTATTCACTGATTGATTCTTATATGTGCCCTGGCCAGAGGTGGAACCCACAATCTTGGCATATCAGGATAATTCTGTAATCAACTGAGCTACCTGGTCAGGGCTGTATTACATTCTAATCACAGGATGTGGTAATCAAGTCATGAAATTCATAAATCTTAATGCTTCATTCATTCTTGCTCAACTCGGTTCTACTGTCTTTAAAATCTGACCATTTATCTATCCTTACAATTGTATCCCTTACTTGACCCCCTTCTCTTCCTGCATTTCACCTGAAATTATTAACAGCTCTTTACTGAGCTTCCTATCTCAGATAGTGCCCCCTTTATTTCAACCATGCCTCACCCTGTAAACAAAATGGTGTCTCTAAATTTTATATATGAGCATCTTTTCTCTGTTTCTCATAGATTTTCCTTTTGGATCTCAACAAATGCACTGAACATTCATTGACCTCAAGAAAAAATTCGAACTCCTTGAGGTTTTTACAAGGCCCTGTAAGAGCTGGCTGTCTTTTAAATGTATTGTTTCAAAAATATAAATAAATGCACATAATTTAATTATTTTATAATTATTAATTCAAAGTTAACATGGAAAGGTAAACATCCTTAAATATCCAAGAGCATTGAAGGAAAGAAAGAATGCTAAGAAAGGATGTGCTTTTTGATACCTAGATGATTACCTTAAATTCAAAATCATGTGATATTGGCCCAAAAAGAGATTAATAGATTGTTGTAACAGATTCAGAATTAGCACATAGAATCAGTCGATATGAAAACAGTATGTGACAAAGATGGCAGTTTAAATCACTGGAAGAAGGAAGATTTATAAATTTTGTTAGAATAAATGACTTTTCACTGGAAAGAAAAAAAAGCTTGATTTTCTTCTTCACATCATATAGAAAATGTGAAAACCACATACATTGATTATGAAATGTGAAAATAATTAAAATAATTTAAGCCAAAATAGAATTGTGTAGTCTATAGCAAATAGACTTTGTATGATAACTTACTGGTGGGAGCTCTTTTTAGCTATGACAGTACATCTAGAACCAATACATATGTAGATGTTTAGAAATATACCTTTACTGTCTTATAACGGTTGTAAGAAAAATAAAATGCATTGAAAAAAATGTTTACAGTAACAATATGACAAAAATTTATTATACTTACTGTTTGAAAAACTTCTTCCAGTGAGTCAAAAAAACCCACAAACAACCTTATAATAAAGTTGTCACTGTAAACAAATAGGCGATGTACAGAAGAAGAAATAAAAGTGTCCAGAAAATATGGGCTAATGTGCTCAATATTAATTGTGGTAGAAAAAGAAAAATAAAGCAATAATTGAATACTTTTTTTATGAGTTTGGCAATAATTATAAAGAGCAGGACTGGCTACTACTTGCAATGATGGGGTTGTGTCCCAAATACATTGATGCTAGGGATTGATACTATATTTTATCAAAGTAGTCTGCTTGTAACTGGTCAAATTAATATTATAGAATATAACAAATAACATAACAATATCATTTATGGGTGCACATCATTCATTTAATCTAATGTCCTCAAGGTTCATACATTTCAACTATGACAACACTTCCTTCTTTTTAAGGCTGAATAATATTTGCTGTTTGTACATATTTCATTTTCTTTATCCATTCCTCTTCGATGGACTTTTAAGTTGTTTCCACATCTTATCTATTGTGAATAATGCTGCAAAGAATAGGAGAGTATAAATATCTCTTCGAGATCTTGCTTTTGATTCTTGGGGAAAATACCCAGAAGTCAGACTGCTGGATCATATTAAATTTATTTATAAACTGCCTTTTCATGTTGTTGTTTCCTTTGTTGTACAAAAGCTTTTAGTTTGATGGAGTCCCACCATCTACTTTTGCTTTTGTTGTCAGTACTTTTGGTGTCATACCCAAGAAATCATTGCTAAGATCAATGTCATGAACATTTTTCCTTGTTTTCTTTTAAGAGTTTTATAATTTGAGACATGGTATCAATTTTTAAAAAACACATATAAAGAGCCCTACCTGGTTTGGCTCCATGGATAGAGCATCAGCCTGAGGACCAAGGGGTCGCCATGTTTGATTCCAGTCGAGGGCACGTACCTTGGTAGCAGGTTCCTCCTGGGCCAGGGACCTGGTTGGGGCTCATGCAGGAGGCAACTAACCCATATGTTTCTCTCACATCAATGTTTCTCTCTGTTTTTCTTTCTCTCTTCCACTCTCCCTAAAAATCATTGGAAAAATATCCTCAGGTGAAGTTTAACAACAAAAAAACACATGTATAAAGATTTTAGCATGGAAGGCATTATAATCATGCAGTTACCCTGGATAGATTATTGGTCAATTTTAAGACTTCAAAAATTTTTAAGAAATATGAGGATTTTAAAGTACATACAGAGACATTATTACAGAAATAAAAATAAGTATGACTGAAGGAGGTTAAGTCAGAGATAAAATGTTAAGCTCTAAAAAGCTCCACTTTTCCAAGAAACTGAAAGCTGAGAAATCAACATTTCATAGAGATAAAAATTATAGCTATAAAATTTTATTTTTAGAAAAAATAATTTATCAGTAGACATTCATAACTGCATACTTAATATTTTATTTTCTGCTTATCCTAGATATATTTGCACATAGATATTTATGTTTCTTTATCTTCCTAAATCTAAATCTATTTTTCCAAATGCAGCGTGGTGCCCTTGCTTACCAAAGTTGACAAGTCATTCACACCAGACATTCTTGCTGAACTCCTCTCCATTGCCAGGACTGCCCAGGCATCTTAGGGCTCACACTGCCTTTGGAACTGACCTCTGGGCTTCAGTCTATCATGCTCACTTCTGATATGCCCTGGTGCACATGGACCATTCAAATACCTGATACCCCTCTCCCTACCTGACAAGCTTGGGAAGCAAAGACTTTCACCATAGCCCCAACTCCAACAACAGCCTTTACCCCCTACCTTTCTGATCATTTGAACTTACATTCATTCTTTGAGCCTGAAATGCAAAATATTTTGCTCCCCTCTCCCATATGCACACCTCCTCGGGCTTTAAAAATACACTACTGCTCTGTTTTTATTCTTTTTCAGAATATAGGGATTAAAAAAAAAAAGTTGATTCTGCCCTGGTGACTTAACAGCACAAGGAAAAGTAAAACACACAAGGTAATTATTTTTCTTAAAAATTCAACTTCTGACATGTTAAAAATTTGTTTCTAATAATTATCTGAGAATCCTGCTATGAAAATGGAAATATAAGTTGACGTGAAATTTTTACAAATCTTACTGAGTGCCTTTGATCCTCATATTGCTTGTCGGTTTGTTAAATTATAATTGTCAAAGCCCCTCAGGAGGACAATCTTGTCTTTCTTCTGGGCAAACTTGGACATGGGCAGAGGGATCCTGGATTTAGGCTGAAAGGTGGGGTAGAAAACTGTGTCAAGTCTTCTTAGTGGACTTTAATCAGTTTCTTCCTTTTTGTTAAAATGAGAAAAGCACCCCAAGAAATCATTGGCTCTCTAAGGGTTTCATACCTGGCATCTTTTGTTTATATCTAGGGTGATAAAGGGACTTAGAAGGGGGAGCTCTCAGCCATATCTGAGTTGTGGCTTTCGGAAATAAAGTGCTACTAGTACTTAGGTACTGAGGAAAGTGTCCACAATACAGACAGGTTTGTGCTTAAGTTGATTATTACTAGTATACCACCTCAGGAAAGAGGATGAAAGAAGGGCTAACCTGAAGGAAGTCTCTGAGTCCTTGGGAAATACAATGCAAAACAAACAAACAAACAAACAAACAATAAATAAATGAAAAAGGTTCCCTAAAAAATAAAAAGGGATCCCACAAGGAAGGCATAACCAGAATTTTTGCTGCTCTGGAAATCTCGGCCAGCCCAAAGATCAGAGTATTCTTCCCAAAGTTTAAGCCAGTGCAACAACCAGTAACAAATGGTATAGAACTCCAGCCAGGACAGAAATGCCCTCGAATAGATTAGCTGGACCATTGATGCTCTTGCTTGGTTAGCTCATTGTGATTCTCTGTTCATTTCACTAACCTCATAGTAATATAGCCTTGGCTGAGTTGTTTGGATTTCAATATGATATAACTCTTAGTAGGCCAGAGAGATAACATTTTTCTATAATCCAACATAATTCCTGTTTTAAACTCACAATTTCTCAGGGCAGCAAAAAATAACGTCAATCTAATTGTAGTCTTCCTCTTGTATTAGAATGTGTGTAAGAGGCTGACCACATTCCAAGGTGAGGTGTGTAGGGGAGTGGGGACAAAAGTGTTCGTCAGAATCCCTGGAGATGTCCATCATCCCAAATGATTATCTCCCACTAATGTTAAGGTCACTTTTGTCTTTTTGGCTTCTGAAGGTCTGGAAGATCTTCTCTGCTATGTCTACAACACAGATGGAGACCTAGAAATATCTACAGTCTATCTAAGAACTCATTTGTATGTGGGCATGTCACCTCCCCAAGATTCTGCTTGAGGAAAAGGCCTTATATCTGAATCAGCCTCTTTCTATCCCTACTTCCCCAAATCTGGGAGGACCTGTTTTCTGATTGCCACAGAGACCCCACCTTCTTTCAGAGACAAAACCTGGTTCCTAAGGGAACTCCATCTCAGGACCTGTTTAGATAATTGTTCAAGTTCTGGCTTTTTTCAAAATCGGTCACTGAATGTAGGATGGCTTCATTTTAGATCCTGTGGATAAAACTTGGTCTGCATCCTTTGACCTTTCAGGTATGCACGTTTATGTAAGCCATAGTCCCAGGCAGTACACATAACTTTCTTTTGACCATGTTTCATAGGCTGGGGAGCCCTGCACCTGCCCCGGGTTTCATGCAATTTACTTGACTAGTCTCCTGCAGGCACATGGAACTCTTCTGTCCCCATTACTCGGCAGGAGGCAAATCCTAGCTGTATCCAGTCCCAGAGCCCAGCAGGCCCGGCTCCAGCTCCTGATTACTAAATGACTGCTGTGATTTTCTATTGCCTTTCTGTTCTATTAATATATTTCCCTGGGCTTGAGTTTTCCATGTCTTAATCATGTTCCTGTTCTTTAAAAACCTTATTTTCCTGTTGTATTTACAGTTGATAGTGAAGTTCATGCCTAAACTCATCCTAATGCCATCCTGACCCTGAGTCTCAACTTGTGTGTTTTCTAATCATCCCAGTTCTCAGAGTGAACTTGGAACTATGCACATGAAGACCCACATAGGCAAGTCAGCACTCCACCTGTCCATAGCCCACCTGACCAAAGGAAGAAGACTCAATGTCATTGCATGCTACAATGTAGGTTACTTTTGATGCAAAGACAAAATTAGATATTAAAAGTTATTTTTTTATAATGAAGTCTTGCTAAATAGCTAAATAATTAAATAAAACAAAATACCAAGAAAGGCTGAGATTCAATTATCTTGAACAGCATTTGCAGGCGTGGACTTGCCTTGGAGAACTGGCTGTGGTATCTAACTGCATTCGCAGCGGACACCAATATACAGAGTCCTGGGAGTCAGTCAGGGAGTCAGCATTCACAGACATGTGCACCATGCCAAGGAAATCACGGAGCCCTCCACAGCGTTTCTCCATTGGAAAATGGGGATAGTAATCCTGATCAATATCTCTCACGGCATAGTGAATGAAGTACAGGCATACCGAGGGTTGTCATCACTGTTTTGTTTTGTTTTGTTTTGTTTTTTTATCACTCATATATTTTAAAAGACTTTTTTAAAGAGCAGCTTTACATTTACAACAAAAATAAGAGACAGATACAGAGATTTCCCATATATCTCTGCTCCCCCCCCACATGCCTAGCTTTCCCATGATCAACATCCCTCACCAGAGTGCTACATTTGTTATCAAGAATGAACTACATTGATACAATGATCACTCCAAGTCCATAGTTTACCTTAAGGTTCACTCCTGGTGTTGTATGAACAAATGTTTGATGACTATATCTATAATTATAATATCAGAAAAATTATTTTCACTGCCCTAAAAATCCTCTGTATTCTGCGTATTCATCACACTCCTCTTTCCACCTTCCAGTAACCACTGATCTTTTTATTGTTTCCATAATTTTCCTCTTTATAGAATAATAGAGGCCCAGTGCACAAAAATTTGTGCACTCGGGGGATGGGGGGGTCCCTCAGCCTGGCCTGTGCCCTCTCACAGTCTGGGACCCCTTGGGGGATGTCCACCTGCTGTCATGCCTGGCCAGCCTGGGTGAGGGGCTGATGGCTGTTTGCAGGCTTGCCAAACCCCCCAGTGGGGACCCTCACCCCATGGGGGTGTGGCCAGCCTGAGTGAGGGGCTGAGGGCCGTTTTCAGGCTGCCCACAGCCCCTTTAGGGTTTGGGTCCCTACTGGGGTGCCTGGCTGAAAGCAGCTATCTGGGATTTATTTAACTTCCATAATTGAAACTTTGTTGCCTTGGTCCCCCTGCTCGAAGCCTGGGTTGCCCCTGGCAACCCAAGGTCCCAGTCCGGCAGGTATCTGGGGTTTATCTTCTGTAATTGAAACTTTGTAGCCTTGAGTAGAGTTCAGGGCCCGCAGTGCCCTGGCTTCCTCCATTGCTCAGGGCAATTCCAGCTCTGTGGCCGCCGCCATCTTAGCTGAGTTAATTTGCATATTTTCTCCTGATTGGTTGGTGGGCGTGGCTTGTGGGTGTGCCTTGTGGGTGTAATAGAGTGAGGGTTAATTTGCATATTACTCTTTTATTAGATTAGATCATATAGCTGGATCCATACAGTACAAAGCCTTTCAGATTGGCTTATTTCACTAAAGGTTCCACCCTGTCTTTTCATGGCTTGATAGTCCATTTCTTTTTAGGACTGAATAATTTTACATTGTTTAGATGTACCACAGTTCAGTTATCTATTCATGTACTGAAGGACATCTTGGCTGCTTCCAAGTTTTGACAATTATAAATAAAGCTGTTACAAGCATGGTGCACTGGTTTTTGCCTGGGCTGATATTGTTTTTAAAACTTGGTGACAGAATATCGTGATCCTCATCCAGATTCTTATCTACACTCACCATATGGGGATGAAGGTCCTCTATCTATTCTAGAGCTTCCTTCCTGGATCTATCATGGGCACTCCTTTCACCCAAAAGAAATGTCTCATATTTCTCTTTTTTAAAATTTGTTTTCAATTACAGTTGACATACAGTATTATATTAGTGTCAGATGTACAACATGGTGATTTGATATTAATATGCCTTACAAAGTGATTACCCTGGTAAGTCTGGTACTCATGTGGCACCATACATAATTATCACAACATTATTGACTGTATGTCCTATGCTGTACATATTTATCTTCCTAATGATTTTTAAGGTAGGTCAAGGAAAGGTTAGAAGATAAAAATGCTGAGGAGCCCATTCTTCCTTCTCAGATTCCTTTCCACTGTCCAGTATTTAGCCCACACCATGGACCAGACCCAGACAGCCTCATGCTCCAGGCTTCATCATAACTCCACTGCTAACTCTTCCAGGAGCTCTTACACTCTGCCAAGGAACCCGAAGCCAGTCTATGACCTGGATGGAGCATGTCTTCCCTGGGAGCTTTCATCTAACAATAATAAACCTGCCCTTTAGCATACTGCCATATTTGTGATGCCTGTTTCATATTAATCATGTGACAAATGAATTTCTAAATGGTTGTTGTTAAAATACTAATATTTAACTTAGTAATGAAAATGAATTAAATATACCAAAAGAGCAATCCTTGCCAATTTTAGGCTCAGAATACAGATGTTTCTAAGTTTCTCTTTTCCTTTTGTTTTCTTGAATTTTGGGAGGTGACATTGGTTAATAAAATTGTATAGATTTCAGGTAAAGAACTCTATGTCACATCATCTGTATATTGTACTGTGTGTTCACCATCCTCTAAATTAGTTTTGAAGCCATACAAATTTTTGTCAAAATTAAATACATAAATTAAATAAAATATTTTCAAATAAATAAAATATTTAAAAACATAAAAAATAATATTCATATGCTTTATGATCTCTGAAGTGGTTTATAAATATAAAATGTCCATTATTATTCATAAATCTACCAAAAAGCAATGAGTCTAAGCTTATATTGTTGCTCGACTTCCTACATCCTATTTATTCAGATTTTCATAAAATATTACTTTAGATATGACATATTATTGATGTTTGAGTATAAAAATGTTATTTCAAGTCAAAAATACATACCTAATCAATAAACCACTGAAATTTATTTCTGCCTTTCAATTTACACTCTTTTGATTAAGGCTTTTACCTTTTTAAAATAGAAAGTCACTGTTGCTCTTACCGGGTTGGCTCAGTGGATAGAGTGTCAGCCTGTGGATTGAAGGGTCTCAGGTTGGATTCCAGTCAAGGCTACATACGTACTTCGGTTGCAGGCTCAGTCCTGGAGACAACCAATTGATGTGTCTCTCTCACATCACTGTTTCTCTCTCTTTTCTATCCCCCTTCGTTCCACTCTTTTAAAAAAAATCAATGCAAAAATATCCTTGGGTGAGGATTAACAAAAAATAAATAAAAAATAAAAGAAAGTCACTTAAAATTGAGTATATTTCTCAGGAAAAGCAATACTTTGGTTTAGGAACAAGGCAGGTAACAAATGCATAAAGCCATGGGCAGTAATATTACAGAACACTGGGAGATGTGAATTTGAGAAAGTATTCTCTGCTTACCAAATTCATTTACTTTTGACATTCACAGAATGAAACCAAACAGGTAAGTGTTTTTCCCAAAAGCCACCATTCTGAAGTCCTGTTTCAGCTGAAGTGATCAACGGTTTTGAAATAGCATCCTATGAGGAAGCAAGATTTATCAAGTAAGTTCTGATCAAGAGCAGATGGAAAGAAAAAGAGGGTTACTCTCTAGAGCGGGGGGAACAATATCCTCTGGTTTCCACCAATGTCATTGCAATATCTTTGCTCAGAGGCGGCAATGTTCTCTGAGGCTGCTCTTTAGGCAGAGCTGGGCTCATTATCTTGCAGAGCAAAGGAACCTCTATCTACTTCATGGCTGTTTCTGTATCATTATTATAAATGGATTCTTTTCAAAGTAGTTTCTGTTACATGTTTTCAGTATCTCCTTTAATATATATATATATATATATATTTCAAAGAGGAAGGGAGAGGGAGGAAGAGATAGAAACATCAATGGTGAGAGAGAATTATTAATTGGCTGCCTCCTGCACAGCCCACACTGGGGACTGAGCCTGCAACTCAGGCATGTGCCCAGACTGGGAATCAAACTGCGACCTTCTGGTTCATAGGTCGATGCTCAACCACAGAGCCACACCGGCCGGGGCTGTACCACCTCACACAGAATAATGCATACAATACCGAAGAACTGGTCTTTTTGGGGGGAATAGATGAAATTCATCATTTTATCTCAGATAAAACCTAATTTTAATCTCTGGCTTCAGCATTGGCTTTGTGTACAACAAGCTGGGAAGACAAAAAAGCTCAAAGCCTCCTAAAGAAAAGCAGTGTTCTTTCTAAAATCCTGTTAAGCGCAACAAGAAGCTATTGTGAATGTTGAAGGTTTTGTGACTATTATGATCTCTTCGTTAAGCATTTTAGTCAATTTTTAAGATGGCAAAATTTCTTCATTTCTTCTTATATTTTAGTCAGTGACACTAGGGACATTAAAAAATATTTGCCAAACTGTGTAGGGCACTGCCTGTATGGACCATATTGCACTACATGATATACTATTATTTTCTATAGTAAACTCTTGAATCTAAAAAAAAAAAAAGTCAAACTCACAAAAACAGATTAGAATGATAGTTGCCAGGAGTTGGAGCATTAGAAACTTAGGGAGATATTGGTCAAAGGATATAAATGTTTAGTCACAATATGAATAAATTCTGATGCTCTAATGTACAGCATGGTGACCAGAGTTAATAATATTATATTATATACTTGACATTTTCTAAAATTAAAGTTTGCATTGAAAGGTAGCTATGTGAGGTGGTACATGTGTTAATTAACCTGACTGTGGTAATCATTTTGCAAGATCTATGTTCATTAAATCTTCACATTGTACACTCAAATATACTTTATTAGCTGATTCTATTACATTTTAAAAATGAAATCTATTTTAATAAACATTGCCTTTAGAACTATTAAAAGTGTGTGTACATTTTTTGGGATACCTACATATAATTTTATCTCAATAAAAATTAGTAAAAGAAAGTTTAAAAGCCTTGTCTACATTTTAAAGTATCCAACTTGTCTTTAAAAACAGGAATTGTCCATTTGAAAAAAAGTGTCATGATGTTACAGTTGAAGAGCCAGAACTTGAACCCAAAAGATTCAATTCCAGACCAAATCCTCTTTCTACTTCCATTTACTTGTACTGTTCATCTGCCAAGTAAGCAGGTCCCTTCCTGCTGCTAAGCTGGTGAAGGCTATTTAACTATTTTCATTACAAAATGTTTGTTTTGCACTTATTATAGTTCAGGTGTTAAATAAAACCCAGATGTTGCCCTCATGATGCTAACTGTTGGGCAGAAGCAAAATACAAGAAATTAAAAGTAATATGAATAATTATTTAGTTATAAATTGAGTAAATTGCTTAAAACAGAAACATAAGCCCTGGCCAGTTTGGCTCAGTGGACAAAGCGTCAGCCTGCAGACTCAAGGGTCTCGGGTTCAGTTCTGGTCAAGGGCATGTGCCTTGGTTGCGGGCACATCCCCGGTGGGGAGTGTGCAGGAGGCGACTCTTTGATGTTTCTCTCTCATCGATGTTTCTAGCTCTCTGTCTCTCTCCCTTCCTCTCTGTAAAGAGTCAATGAAATATATTAAAAACAAACAAACAAAAACAGAAACATAAGACACAGGACTGTATGCAAAAAAAGAACTTAACTTTGTTTAGGATGATGGACTCCTCAGGAACATTTGAAGTTAAGACCTTAAAGACAAGTAGATGCTTTTAGGAAATTAGGACTATTATAGATTAAATATTTGGGCCCACAATTCATATGCTGGAATTCTAACCCCCAAGGTGGTGGGATTAGAAGGTGCAGTCTCTTGGAGATGATCAGGTCAAGAGAGTGAAGCCCTCATGAATGAGATTAGTGCTTTCATAAAAAAGACCCCAAAGAACTCTCTTGCCCCTTGCTTGGTAAGGACACAGGGAGAAGATGTCCATCTTTGAACCAGAACCTGTTAGCACCTTGGCCTTGGATATCCCAGCCATCAGAACTGAGAAGATTACATTTCCATTGTTTATAAGCCACCTGGTCTAAGGTATTCTGCTATAGCAGCCCAAACTGAGACAGGAATGGACAAAATCTTTTCAGATAAGACAACTAACTTTCATACAAGAGCCTCACCCATTAGAGGAGATATTTATACACTATGAAAAATTAAGTGAATTGTTGGTGGTCTGTGAGGGAGGGGCTAGGCCATGCTGGTAGATGAAGAAAAGCTCTGCTCCACATTTTAAAAAATATATTTTATTGATTTTTTTACAGAAAGAAAGGGAAAGGGATAGAGAGTTAGAAACATCAGTGAGAGAGAAGCATTGATCAGCTGCCTCCTGCACACCCCCTAGTGGGAATGTGCCCACAACCAAGAGACATGCCCTTGACCAGAATCGAACTTGGGACCCTTGAGTCCGCAGGCCGACACTCTATCCAGGGAACCAAACCAACTAGGGCTCTGCTCCACATTTGACTCACAGAAAACCACTCTTGCATTTATTGCTCCATGTCTGATTTGCTTCCCAGTACCCAGCAGCAGTGATTACCTGGAACAGCTCTTTTCCCTTGGTGCAGAGAGGCACTTTAAATTTCATGCAGAATTCACATCTTGCCACTACAAAAACTCCTGTATGGATGTCTATTATGCTACCTAGAGATGCAGAAATGGGAACAGATAAATAACTTCTCTGTAGAATTTTGCAACACCGTGCCAAGACTTACTTTTCTCTGCATTTCCATAGAGAGAAGATTAAAAAAAAACAACACAATAAAAAGAAGATACACATTCTAAATTAGAATGTTTTAAAACAATTCATTTTATAACCTGGCCAAGAACTGAAGTCCCAGCAAAAGTGCAGGTGAGAAAGGGGAGGTACATTTATTTCCTGTTTTCTCTCACAGTAAAACTGTGCACCTTAGCTTTCATGTCTTGTTCTCCAGGTTAGTTTCCTCTGTGTGTGGGGGTCAGAAAGTTTGGCTAAATTAAGTTACTATTATTGACAGGACCTGTTCACTGAAGTCTAAAGTCTATGACTTTCCATGTCTAGCATTCATTCCCTTCATTATAGAAATTCTAAAAGATTTGATCATTTTCTTCTGAGAATCACATTTCTTATATATTTACTAGGGACCACATGCACAAATTCATGCACCAGTGGGGTTCCTTGGCCTGGCCTGCACCTTCTTGCAATCTGGGTCCCCTCAGGGGATATCAGAGGCTCAGTGCATAGATTTGGATGGGGTCCTTTGGCTGGCCTGTGCTCTCCCACAATTTGGAACTCCTAGGGGATGTCAGACTGCCAATTTTAGCCTGCTCCCCACAGGCCAGGCTGAGGGACCCCACCAGTGCACAAATCCATATACCGGACCTCTAGTACACATATAAGATCTTTGGTTAATCTCTTCCCACCCTCTCCCCTTCCCCCTTCCTTCTGAAATACATCAGTCTGTTCCATGTTTCCATGCCTGTGCATTGAGTACCTGCCCCCTGGTGGTCAGTGCATGTCATAGCTACTGGTCAAAGAGTTGAATGGTTGCTTAGGCTTTTATATAGAGAGAATAGAGGCCCAGGGCATGACATTCATGCACTGGAGGGTGTGGGGGTCCCTCAGCCCAACCTGCACCCTCTCTAATCTTGGAGCCCTCAGGGGAGCTCTCTCCAATCTGGGAGTTTCTGTCTGTCTTTGCAATCGTATGAGCGAATTGTCTGAGACCCCAACTCAGTTTGGTTTGTTGCTCACAGAATAATACTTCTTTACTTCATTGGTGGAGATTTCCTGGAAGTTTTAGGATATCTTCCCTTTAATTTTTTTTTAGAAACTCTGATTTTACTTATGTCTCTCACCTTTGTTTTCCCTCCATCCCCCACTGCAACAGTAACTTGCTCCAGGCTCACTTTGCTTTAGTGTTTAGGAGATCCGTCTGCCACCAGAACTATGATTCCCAGCATTCCTGGTGCTCCCTGCACTCTGGGCTTCCACTTATGGTCCTGGAGCTGCCACCAAAACTACTATTCTCAGAATTCCTTTGCTTCCTGTGATCTTGGTTTTCCCTTCCTGCTCTTTCTCCACCCCATGGCCTCCCACTCTGCCAAGTCCTCCAATCGCCAGCTCTCCCTCTCTGCTCTCCATCTGGTGGCTTGGGGAGCCAATTTTCCCAAGCTGCTCTACTCTCCACTGGCTCTCCCACTCTGCTCTTGCCTGGTGTCTGTGTATGCAAATTAACTCTCCACTTTTGTCTGGTTAATTTGCATACCCACTCCTGATTGGCTGGTGAGCATGGTGGAAGGATGGCCAATTTACATGTTTCTCTTTTATTATATAGGATAACAGTTATCTTTCTTTGTTTCTGTTTAGAATTAATTTCCTTGAAAGAATTATATGCATATATTTCTATACCTTTAAACTTTACTCTTTGTCCTAATTCCACTAGAAGACTATTTATAACCTAATTATGTAAAATTATTGGTGACACAGTATCAGCTCAGGAAAGGTTAGTATTTGGCACATGATTACACAGTCTCCTATTAATTGGATGAGAAAGTGGCATTTGCTGGCACCTATTAACAGCAACACCCTCATCATTATCAGTACCATTTCTATTAAGGACTTTTCCTGAAAAGGAAAATACTCTGAAATAGTTTGAGTGCAACAACTTAGATAGATCCTGAGAGCATCATACTAGGTGAAATAAGTCAGACTGAGAGACACAAAACACTATATGATCTCACTTATATGTGGAATTAAAAAAAAAACAACTCATAAAAAATCAGATTTGTAGGGGGTGATGGGAGGAGGAACTGAATGAAGGTTATCAAAAGCATGTAAGATAAGTAAGTACAGGGATATAATGTACAACCTGATGACTTTAGTTAATAGTGTTGTAACGTATATTTGAAAATTAAATAAAAAATTACTAATTCCAAATGAGACTAACACTTTCCTGACACTTATTATTTAATATCAGATGGTTACTCCAAACTTTGCCCTGTTGGGAAACATTTACAAATTACATAAATAGGCCACTAGAAAATAAAGTTCCAAGATTCAAATAGGGTAGTTAATGGAACAAAAGAAATTTCTGTATCTTGTGAATAGAGTAGCCATCTCCCAAGAACAATGGTAGACAAATGTTTTCTGGGAGGCCAGGAATAGTTGGATTTAGACAAAGCTGTTTATTGAGGAAGGAGATGAAGGAAATATACCTGGAATCTCCCAAACAAAATAGAATCTTCTCTCTGTGAGATCCATGGAGTCTAGAAGTGATGTTATTAAAGGCACTGTAAAAATGAGTGGGGAAATCTAGACATTAACAAAGGCAATGGGGTGTTACAGGAGCATTTTGCTGGGAGTGAACGTATTTTATAATGACACCCAGCAAATTCTCCACAGGGTCTACAGAGCTCACAGTAGAAGTGAATGAGAAAAGCATCTCTAGGCCCCATAAATACCTTCAAACATATGGTGTAATAAAGATTAGGAGATCCGGCTAAAAATCAATGAACTAGTATTGATGATCTGCTATCAAAAAGACCATTCTGCACCTGCTCCCCTAAAAAGTCAATATTGTGATCTTCTTGGGAGCAGTCTCCATTTTGTTTCCTTACTGAATAAATTGTCTAGTTATAGAAAATCCAAGTTAGAAAGTCTGGGAATCCAGACATGGATTATAAAATATCCATTCAAAGATTTTATATATTTGATTTTTCCTCTACCAAAATTAAATCAGCTGTATTTCTGTTAGGTTTCCAACTCTGATCTCTTCTTAAAGGACCTTGGAGACTCATCATTGACCCAGTTAAATCACATAGAATTAGGATGCTTCCATAAGGGGTAGGCTACAGATGATCAAACATTCAAGGATTACCCCAGAAACGCCAAAATCTCCACTGGGTCCTCCTAAGGGTTCAAAGCCTTTATTTTCCTTCTGTCTTTTTCAACTTTGAAAAATAATCAGCCGAACAGAATCTACTAGAGTAAACCATTGACCAATTATGTCTTTTTTATCTTATGACAATTATAAAAAAGCAAAATATTCTATACAATAAAACAGAACCATCTGTTTCCAACAACCTGAACTTTCCCAAAGTTATTAAAGTTGAATTTAATAATGAAATTTTAACTGTTAGAAGGGTTAAATTTTGCATGATCAATTGCTGACACAGAAATCTTATGTAATCTAGCAACTAATTAAACAAACTCTATGTCCAAATCATCATGAGGTCACAAAAGACACAGAGAAAGCAGGAGTCATGCCAGAGGCAATCAGAAGGGCTTAGAAATCCACTCCAAAGAAAGCCTCAAGCCCAGCTGGCATGGCTCAGTGGTTGAATGTTGACCTATGAATCAAGAGATCATGAGTTTGATTCCAAGACAGGGTTTATTCCCCAATGTAGGGCATGCAGGAGGCAGCAATCAATAATTCTCTCTCATCATTGATGTTTCTATCCCTCTCTCCTTCTCCCTTCCTCTCTGAAATCACTAAAAATATTTTTTTAAAAACCTCAAAAATTCTAAATATTCAGAGCCATGTTCTAAGAACAAATAGGAAACTCAGAAATACTGATTTGCATAAAGTATGGGTACAGGGAGTAAACTAAATATTCACTTGAGTAAAAGTGACTTTTTTAAGTATCAACTAAAATCTACCTAAAATTTCAAGGCCTGTGCAAGAAATAGTAAAAGCTTGTTAAATCATAATTTAATGTCTTAACAATTGACTTACTCATATTTATTTATCCAGGCTCCGCTGAGTTTTTCCTGGAGAACATAAGGACAAAACCTATCTTTATAGCCAGTATAATTCCTGCACTGAAAGGTGTTATAATGGATATCTAATATTATTGGTTCTCAATCTTCACTATGCATCAGAATCAGCCTACATTAAAATAAATGGTATCCTGGTTCCACTTCTAGAGGTACTAGTTTACTTACTCTGGGATGGGACTAGTCACTGCTATTATTGTATTCTCAGGATAATTTGGTCACACAATGAGGGCTGATAATCATTGATCTACTTGAACCTGAATCACCCATTTTATTTTTAAAATATATTTTATTGATTTTTTACAGAGAGGAAGGGAGAGGGATAGAGAGTTAGAAACATCGATGTGAGAGAAACATCGATCAGCTGCCTCCTGCGCACCCCTTACTGGGGATGTGCCCGCAAGGGCTTTCTAAGCCCTTGACCGGAATCGAACCTGGGACCTTTCAGTCTGCAGGCCGACGCTCTATCCACTGAGCCAAACCAGTCAGGCTATCACCCATTTTATAAGTGAGAGGACTAGAGAAGTTATGTAATCCACATAAAATCACTATTAGTAGAAAGAAGACTCAACTTATGGTCAGAGATGTTGGTTTGATATGTGTCTTTCTTGTTGAGTAATAGTGTGAAATTGGACAAATCACACCGACTCTAAGTTTCAGGATATTCATAAGGAAAATGAAAATAAAATGCCTGCTTGAATTACTTCATAGGGTTTTTGAGAAGAGCAATATAAAACTATGTGACATAAGCTATGGGAAATTACTTTGTAAAATGTAAAGTACTGCACACATATTTGCAATTGTTATTTGTAGTAGAGGCAAGTTGAGAACACAAGTCTCTGCTGTGTCCTAGTTCTTTAGCTTTTTATGTCATTTATTTAAAAATTAAAAAAATATTTTTATCTATTTCAGAAAGGAGGGGAGAGAGAGAAAGAGAGGGAGAGAGAGAGAGAGAGAGAGAGAGAGAGAGAGAGAGAGAGAGAGAGAGAGAGAATCATTGATTGGCTACTTCCTGCAAGCATTACACTGGGGAATGAGTCCAAAATCCAGGCATATGCACTGACCAGGAATTGAACCATGAACTCTTGGTTCATAGGTCAGTGTTCAACCACTGAGCCACACTGGCTGGGTGTTCTTTACCTTTTTAAACCATTTTCTTTTTAAAAAATAGTGATTATATTACATTACTAGTTATATGGCATTACATAAATCAGCAAAGAATATTCACTAGCTTATCCCCATAGAGTGGTAATTAGTTTTCATAATCATAATCCAGATGCCCTACAATTTCATTACTTAAAGCATCGTTGGTACAAAACCAGCAAATTTGAATCCAGCGGAATCTTCAGTTTAACAAGATCCCCTGGTGATTCATAGGACATTACAATTTGAAAAGTACTGTTCTACAGTATCTCAAGATGTTTTTGGCATGATGATACTAGATCCAGTACCACTTGAGCAATTCTTTTTTCATTTTAATTCTTCCAACACAAAAAATGCACATGATATATATGTGCGCAATTCTATCAGAAACTACTGGGTTAAGTAAATGTTCCCCTTCTCTGTTTGAGCTAAATAACAGCATTCATTGCATTAGTTTAATAAACCTCTCTGTAGATTTCTTCTCATAATAGTCAAATCTTAGCAATTTTGATTTATTTGAACTAATCACTGTAAATTCCTGTGGAAGCTTAGAGATGAAACAATCTCATTTTAGATGAGATTTTTTTCAACAGAAGTGATTACTAGTAGACTCTATACAATCACAGTCCCCCATCGACTATTACCTGCCTTTCCTCCCATTCCCAAAGCCACGAGCTCATATTACCCAGCCCAGGTTGAAACTAATTTGTGATTCTTAGGGGTAACTAAAGTATGCATGCAGTTTATGACTTAGATCACATTTTCTTAGTAGGGAAAACATATCCTCAATGTTTTTAATAAGAATACTGCAATCTGGGGGCAGAGGGGGGGGGGTAAAGGAGAAAAAAATATGCTCTCACTATTCAGGCATTTTTTAAAAAGAAAAGAAGTAAAATAGTTTTGCCCCCCCACCACACAAATCTGCTATGCTCCGATTAATTACCCTGTCTTAAGTCATTCCCTAGGCTCTACACAAATTAGGAGTGTCTGAGTGGAAATTACATAAGGTGAGACCTTAACAAATGGCAGTTACGTGAGTTACTCAGCCATCACACAGACTGCATACTGAGTGAATGGAAATTTTCTTACAATCCCAGATTTCCCTCTCCACCTATTTGAGTGTAAATTGCTGTCTATTTATAGTCAATCTATAAATAGATGCCATCCCAAATGTGTCATGGACTGGAGGTATATTGCAAGAGGCTTATGATGAATTTATTTCCCCAGGAAATAACGATTTTTGAAAAATGTGGCTACAAAATGTGAGCAGGGCAACATGATGTGGCAGGAAAGATACTCCTAGAACATCATGTGAAACTTGCCAGCAGTAAGGAAATTCAAAGTGACCCACATGGCTTTGGCAGAGGAAGGGGCATGGGGACTCCCACTTGGGCAACTGTCAATTTCACTTTAGAAAGTCTAAAATCCAAGAGAGACTTGAAGGCCCAGACATCAGCTAATAGCTTGTTAAGGAAGATGAATTTGCTTGAATAGATTCCATCCTCCACCTCCATCCCAAAGAGAAATACTGATTGTCTGCTATTAAACAGAATTTCTGGCATAGTTCTCTGGAATGTAATGTGCAGTGAGTGAATTAAATGGTGCTAAGCACACCGTCTTAGAGCCAGGGGTATCATAATCAGCTATGCGTGGAGCCAGGCTTGTGTGACCTTCATTCATCAAAGTCTGTCTTATGTCATACGTCTTTTTTAATTTGATACTACATGGTACTAGATCACTTCTTTAACTCTCTGCAGGAATAATTCATGCTAAGGCAACAAGAACAGCTCATTGGTACATTCACCATTATTGATTGTCACTCGGTTATGAGCTCCATGTCTCTCTCACCAGCAGCATTTCTCCCTGGGCTTCCTCATTGCCATTCTAGTCATCAGGACTCATCTCTCTCAGGGATTTACAGGCAGCCTGCACAAAAGTATTCTTTATGGCTATAAACATGTTCCTCCCCAGTTTATAGACACAGAGATAGATGATCTGCCAAGTGTAGTGCCTGGAGTGGTAGAATGGACATTTACAATTAGCAATAAAGCGCTCTGATAGTCAGAAGTTTCTCTGAAGATGGAGAAATTTCTAAAAGTTTCCACTTTTTAACATTCTACATTGTGGAGAACTTGAGAGGTTCTAGGTCTAGCTCTCAATGCTGTGGCAGGAGTCCTGTTTGACATTATACTCTCCAGGAAATTCGAGATGCTTCTTAAAAGGCAAACAGATACAAAAGAGGAAGACTGATCTTGGTTGGCTCTGCCACAGTGCCTTGCAGAATGAGGTGAAGCAATGAAAAATCGGAATAGCTCATGGTCAATGGTGTGAATGAGTTAGATAGAGGTCGTGGGTGTTCAAAGTTGATCAGGGCTTTGTTACTTCATGATTTCAGATGTTGGTGGTGAAGTTTATAGAATGGTACAATGTTTGAGAATCGCAGAAGACCCAAGGCCAAAGGTCTCTGCGCCAGTTCTACATCTTCCCTTTCTGCCAGTGCCAACTACAAAGAGAGCTCCACTTGATCAAGTTTGGGCCTAGTTCTCATAGCCTTCTGCCTGGGTCCTTGTTAACCTCTCTCCACATTCACCGGGCTGCTGATGGTTTTGTCTCTACCCACCCTTCAAATCTGGTAATTGATGTAGTTTCTCCAGCATGAATCATTGCTCCCAACTTTGGGGGACAGAGATTTGAATGTGCCTATGACTCTATCCAATTTCTGTGACTTTTTAAACCGCCCCGCCCTCTTCTGCTTTCCATTTATTCTGCTGGTTTGTATATAAGTGTAACTGAATACAATGCAATCATTCTAAATTGCTTGTAATTATTGTAGAATTATTCAACATTTAAAAATGGAATTAGAAACATTCAATTTATGTAAAGTAACTTTTTCTCTTAATAAATAAACCATATTCCTCCAGAGTCTCGGGAAAAGCCACAGAACCTTGTGTTCCAGTTATGTCTCTGAATTGTGTAGCAAGGATAATTTCTTCCCTTCCCTCGTGAATAGACAGCCACTGAAGATCAATACTAATACTGGGTCTCCAATCTCAACCCGTGGGTTGTGACGCCTTTGGGGGTCGAATGACCCTTTCACAGGGGTCGCCTAAGACCGCCCTGCATATCAGATAGTTCCATTACGATTCATAATAGTAGCAACATTACAGTGATGAAGTAGCAATGAAAATAATTTTATGGTTGGGTCACAACATGAGGAACTATATTTAAAGGACCAGAAGGTTGAGAACCACTGTCCTAGAGCAATGTTCACAGCCTGCAGTCAAAGATGTCAAACTTCAAAAGAGCAAAGGGACCACATGCACCTGCAGCAGGGGAAATGGCGCTGAACTGTGGAAGCACAGGGCTCCTAAGTCCACGTGTGAGGAACAGCCTTCCTATGGTTGCTTTTGTTTTTATCTTGTAATTACTTTAGATGCAAAGTAACTAGTCTTAATTTGTTTCTAAACATGGTTAGTGAACATGTGACTGCAATGACCCCTGCTCATCTGGCACTGGTTGTCAGGATACACAAATATGCCATTCTCCACATGTTGATGCTGATGAAATGCTGTGGCCAGAATTGAGACGGAAAAATTCAACTCATCAATTACACCTCCTGGTGCTCCCCATGTGGCTAACTCTCCAGCCTGCCCTACATTGGACTCCCCTGTTAGTATGTCATTAAGCAATGCCAAAGGACTTGGGTGACAGTCAAAGGAGTGTTGCAAGGTTTTCCTTTAGTAAACTGGGAGGTATATATATTAAGCAATGGAATTTGATACAGAGTGCCTTTTTTTTTTTCTTTACATAGGTTATACCAAGTTACACTTCTGCTAGCGAATTATGAGAAGACAGGTCAAACTTTTTGACCTTTGCCAATCCCAGAGGTAAATATGAAAACTCATGTAGTTTTGGTTTACATTGCTTTTATGATGTGTGATGTCAAACAGGTTTTTATATGTTTAAGAGCCAGTTATATTTCCTTTTCTGCAAACTATTTGTTCCTTTCCTCTGCCTGTTTATTTATTGAACAGTTGGCCCATTTCTTACAGATTTATAGAGCTTGCAGCCATTTTTCAGTGATGAGATTAGCAAATGCTTCCCAGAATTTCATGTTTGTCTTATGACTTTACTTATTGTGTTTTTCTTTTTTTTTTTTTTTTTTTTTTTTTTTTTTTTTTTTTTTTTTTTTTTTTTTTTTTTTTTTTTTTTTTTTTTTTTTTTTTTTTTTTTTTTTTTTTTTTTTTTTTTTTTTTTTTTTTTTTTTTTTTTT
>PVJC01018225.1:0-31583 GCA_004026665.1 Murina feae | reverse complement strand
TTGCAACTGCCTGCCTAGGCTGGCTGAGACTCTGCTCACAGCCATGCCCACCAGCCAAGCCATGCCTCCCAGTCAATCAGAGCGGCTGTATGCAAATTAACCCAGCCAAGAGGGAGGGTGGTAGGGCAGCTCTGCACTGGGAGCCTCTGTGGCCGGCATAGCTGTGCCAGGTGTGTCAGCTCAGTGGGGCGAGGGGTCCAGCCTGGGGCCTCCTAGGGGCATCCAGGAGCACCTGTCCCGGGTCCACTGCCTGGCTCTGCCCCCTGGGGGCCTCCTCAAGGTGTCCAGGAGTGCCTGTCTGAGGTCCGCTGCCTGGCTCCACCCTCCAGGGGCCTCCTTGGGGCATCTAGGAGAGCCTGTCACGGGTCTGCTGCCCAGCTCCTCCCCGGGGGCCTCCTCGGGGGCATGCAGAAGCACCCGTCCAGGGTCCGCTACCTTCATCCGCCCCCCAGGGGCCTCCACAGGGCGTGCAGGTATGTCTGCTGCACAGTGCGGAGCATCCAAAGCCAGTCCGCTGCCCGGCTCCACCCTGGGTGTGTTTGCTCAGCAGCAGGGCCCCACCGAGGGATTCTGCACCAGTGTCCGCCCCTGGCTCACCACCCAACTCTGCACCAGGTGTGTCCCCTCAGCGGTGGGGGCCCACCAGGCATGTGCGATCGTGGGCCCTCTGGTGGGAAACGTCCAGGCCTGCACTCACCAGACCTCCCACCCCTCAGTGCAGAACCCTGAAGGGGCTTTTGGCAGCCTGAAAATGGCCCTCAGCCCCTCACCCAGGCTGGCCAGGCAAGCCAGTTGGTGGACATCTCCCCCCTTCCCCGAGGTGTCCCAGACTGCAAGAGGTTGGGACACAGGTCAGGCTGAGGGACCCCCACCCTCCGAGTGCACAAATTTTTGTGCACCGGGCCCCTAGTGTGTTATAAAAGCAGAACACAAGACTCAGAGCCTGTCAAGGGTTCTACTTTCAATCTTGCCATTTACAAACTCTATAATCTCAGTTTACTCATCTGTTCTCTAAGGCAACTGTGTAAAGACACTGCTAAGAATCAGCTGTGCAATGCATGCAAAGTAACAGGCAGGGCAGTGGTACCCATAACGGGCAGTTATTATTCATGAGGATGGCTGATTCATTTTGTTATCATTTAGCATCTATTGTTGTGCCTTATCTTTTCAGTAAATAAAAGATTAAATTGATGAATTTTAGTGAGTTTCTATTAATCTACTATAAAAAGAGCTTTCACATAAAAAGCATTTAATTGGTAAATCCCTAAGTTAAAAATTTTAATTTAGCTTACTCCCCCGCTTCCCCCCCCCCGCAAAAAAAAAAAAACCTGCCAAAACTAAAATGTTCCTAATACAGTATTACAAAACTGATACTTTCAATGTAATCCAGGTCTTATTTAAATGAGTGGAACATTATGGAAGATACGCCTCTTTTGATCTTTCACGGGCTTTTGCTTTGATTAAGAAACAGAACGATGGAGTCATAGCATTTTAGAGCTGAGGACGGTCCATGGAGTACTCTAATCAACCCCTTCATTTTACAGATGACTAAACTAAGGCCCAGAGAGGCAAAGGACTTGCACATGCTCATAACAGGAGAGCCCAGATTAGAAATGAGGTCACAGAACTCTCAACGCAGTGTTTTTATTCTCCGTTACACCGCATTAATCAAACCCAAGGTGTGACGATATGTTTTGCTGCTCTAAAGGAGAAATCTTTGGTGAGTTCTTACAGATCAAAAGACACCGAGGATCAATGCAACTTAAGGTGAGAAGAGAAATGATAACTCATTCAGTCAACAGTTTAATGTAACATTTCCTGTTTTGAGCCCCTTGGCATAGCACCTATAAATTATTCTAACATAAATACTAGGGTCTCTCAAAATGATCGCTGTTAAAAAACATGGTGGTTTTTCCAAGGTAATGGTAAATGGTTCTCTTGAAAGAGATAGAAAACCTATTCTTCAAAATGAAATTTGCTCCTGGAATACTTGTCAGTTCTGGGGAAACATTCAAACACATTCTCCTCCTTCAAAGGTAGGTTTGCCTCCAGCGCACTTACTGGCTGATCTTTGGAGGTTACTTCATCTGTGCCTAAGATTACATCTCTGTTTATGTTATGATACTGATAGCAGTTACCTAGTTAGTTTAAGAATTAGTTAAGATAATGCATGTCAAACACTTAGAATCATAGCATAAAATCAAACCTTAATAAATACTAGAGGCGACTATTACTGTTTTTATCATCATTATCATTACCACACAGAGTCAAAAAGAGATACTACGCACATAGAGCCAATACTAGATTCTATCCTCTTTCTTCCTTATACTTTATGAATGTGGTGCTCCCATCTTAGGCCCCCTTTTTAGCCGATTAAATGGTGCCATAAAATGTCTCAGTATTAATCAACTTTTATGTTCTTTGCTTTATGGTCTTTTTAGACATTAAAGCTTCAAAAGAAAGTGACAGTTAATACATAGTCACACTTGCTTCAATGGACACTAATTCTCTTTGAAAGTCCTCTTATTCTCCTTCAGATCTGCTAAGCATCCCTTCATTTGGAAACCAAGACGAACACGAGAAATGAAAACCTGTCAGGGATCCAATCAAAACAAATGTAACATAAATTGTTCCTAGGTTTCTGTAAGAATATTATTTTACTCGCTACAAATCACTACATAAAACTTCTAAGTGTACTACAAAAAAACAATAGAACATTTCAGAAAGAGGGTGTTTTAGGGTTTTGTTTTGTTTTATTTTGTTTTGTTTTTCATTTTCTACCACCTTAATCCAGGGTCTAGGGGTGAACTAAATATAAATATAAACTGAACTGAATATAAATAGACCTCAGTATTGTTAAATGAATGGATAAAATAAACCAAGCGTCATGGAAATTTTAAGTCATGAGTCAAATTTTGCTACTGCAACATTTCTTCACTTTAAGTCTTTGTTCTTTTTTTCTTTATGCATCTTCATTGGCAAAATCTGAATGGATGAGTCTTGTGTCCTTGTCAAGACTTACAGTGTGTCACTTCTAAGTGGACAATTATTGGGTATTCCTCATCCACATGCTTGGACTTGATTACCATACATGTTGTGCTAAAGAAAGCTTACTTTTCAAGGTATTAACAACAGATTCAGAACACTGGAGACGTAATTCATTTTTCAAATCCAGTGCCCTTCTTCTCCTGATAAAGCATATTTTCAAAAGTTTAGATCATTCTACAAAAAAATCCAAGGTCATGACTAAAATTACATAAAAAATCACATGGTGATGGAATATACATCATCCACCACTTTTAATTTTGTGTACTCATTTCATAGCCAACTCTGTACTTCTACACTAAAAGTAGAAATGAGAGTTGACTCTGTCAAACAGGAATTGCCTAAATTAGATTGATAGACAAATACATTTTTTTAAAAAAGATCAGTGAATACTGGAAATTGTCAAAGCTAATACAATTAACCTGGATATAAATTAGATTTGATTTAGGATGGATATAAATTAGATTGGATTCTACATGGATAAAAACAAAATTTATAAATATTTTAGGTGTTAAAAATGGAAAGAAACTATTTTAAAAATAGACCTACTAGTATAAAGTTAAATAAATCTCACTTTTAAAAAAATGTCTATGAAGTAATACTGAATCCCCTTGCCTCTAAGAAAGAGAAGAAATTTCAAACTTTCCCTGAAAGAAAATTATAGAATTTTCATCAACTCACACTGACAAAATAAGTCTCTTGAAACATTGTTTTTAAAAAAAATGCTTAAAATGTACTGCTACCATAGAAATGCTTTCTTTGATAAATTAAGATCAATGTCTTCATTTTTCATTTACCTTAAGACATCTGCCTTCAGGCAATTCATTAATGCAGTTGAACTACAAAGGGAATTTATGTGGTTTTTCTCCTTGATTTTAAAACCCTTAAGCCCAGGAAAGAGGAGTAACAAGGCTGACAGGTTGAAGGACACCCCACACAAAACCACCCCACCTTCACGATGCTTCCCTTGTCTGGCAGCATCACTTGTGCAGCAATGTGGCGACTTCCTGCCATGATATTCAAGACTTTCCCAGGGCTGAGGCCTCACCACATTCCTCCGTGTACATCAAGATGTTTGCCCTTTCAGAAACACACCACAGCCTTTCATGCTTCCAAACTTTTTGTTCTTGTTAATCCTCACCCAAGGATATTTTTTCTATTGATTTTAGAGAGAGTGGAAGGGATAGAGAGGGGCAGAGAGAAAGAGAAACATCGATGTGACAGACACCTCACTTGGTTGCCTCCCTCACGCGTCCCAACTGGGAATCTCAAACCTGCAATCCAGCTATGTGACAGGAATCAAACCTGTGACCCTTCAGTCTGGGCGCTGAAGCTCTAGCCATTGAGAACACTGGCTAGGACACTTCCAAATTTTTTTTTTAATTATCATGTTCCTTCATCCTGAATTTTTTCTTAACCCTTTCTAGTGCCCAAAAGTTTATTAATATTTCAAGTCCAGATAAAATGTTACTTTCTTTATAAACCTTCCTGCATATCTCCAGTCTGAATCTCTGTGATTGCACCGCATCAGTTATGCTCTTCCTCAATAGGCAGTGCATGGTAGTCAAAAATAAAGGATGTTAGAGACTCATACATTTGGACTGGAATCCTGCCTTGAACATTTACTTAAAATTCTTTAATCTTTCAGCAAGTCACATAAGTCTCAGCAAAGAGAATATTTAATTTCCCAGGCTATTGTAAGAATTGGAGTGGTGTGTATGTCAAAGTTTCTAGAAGATAGTTGCACATACACTAGAGATTCAAAATATTAGGTCTCATATTATGGCATCCTACAACTCTAAGGATCCTTCTTAATTTTGAATGGTACAAAGACACTCAATCATAGCATCTGTTCAAAATATATCTACTGAATTAAAATAATAAAGGGATACAGATATAAGAAACTATCGTTACTCTCATTCCCTGAAAAATTACAAGGCTATTCTAGGATAATAAAAAATAATCTGCTAGCATTCTAGGCAAAAGCCATCGTGCCAAGAGGAGGCTAAGACCAGCCAAATGAAGAAGAAGCCATCTGTGATACATCATTCACTGTTAGTATAAGGTTCCCACTACCTTCATGGTCTCCTCGAGGTCTATTCAATAACAACTTAATAATAGATAGCACTAACCCAGAAACTTTTGTCAAACTTGGTGATTCCATCTCTATAATACCCTGGGGATCACTGATCAAATTAAAGAGAGTCCGTTCAGTATCAGAACATGAGAAATCTCAAGGTCAGCCACTGACTGCCAATAAAATAACAGAAGAAAGTGGTTACTTTACTGTTCCTATCAGACATCTCCCGCAATAGAAAAGGAAATCAAAGGAAACATGATCAGAGTTGGATACGTAACTTCTAACTAAAACTCACCCTTGAACCCTTGATTCTCACAACAAAAACAGGCTCTCAGTCATGGAGCAGAGGGAGACATATTGAGTCTCAGTAAGAGAGACAAAAAGACATGTTTTTTAAAGAGGTCAGTGTAAGGCACAGCTTAAGTAAACACACAAACAAATCCAAACAATGAAGTCTGAAAATGAACATGTCAGGGTCTTTATTAATGAAATTAAAACAGGATGAAATTTCTTATTTGAAAACTCCTGAGACATAAGGTCCTTTTGATAGAATGCCGTTGACACACAAACCTTTTCACTGATGCTGGGTACTGCTCCCTGTTCCCAGCCCACAGCCCAGAAAAACTGCTGGCTGGTGCTCACCTGTGAAATTGAGTGTGCACACAATTCAAACTCCTCAGACAGAATGAAACACTGTGAGCGATAAGAGAGTGATGTGAATTTGTAAGAAATACACGTATGCTGTTGGAGTCTAATAGAAATATTTTAACCACTGGCCTGAATCCAATCTGCACAGTAATTTAATAGACTATCAACCACAAATGCAATCCATAAGGCAGGTAAATGGGTACCAAATGCAGCAGGTGATTTTCTGGGAATGGGATTGGTAGAATCAAATTAATCTATGTGAAAAAGGAAGCTGCCTGGCAACGTCACATAATCAAAATCTTAAATAAGAAAAGGTAACCAATCATATCTTTGTGATATATTGCTTTGGGAGAAATTTGATCAACACCATACGACCTAACAAATCTGAAAGATTATTTTTGTTACCAAGAGTTTTGTTTTTTCTAACCCATTTCATCTCATTAAATGTATAGTCATGTGCCATATAACAACCTTTCGGTAAATGATGAACCACATATAGAATGGTAGTCCCGTAACATTATAATGAAGCTGAAAATTTTCTATTGCATAGTGATGCCATAGCTATTGTGTACCATTTTTCAAACTTTTATACTGTATTTTACTGTGTTTGATATGTTTAGATACACAAATATTTATTACAATGGCCTATGTGTGAAGTAGGCTATATCCTCTGGGTTTGTATAAGTACTAGTATACTCCATGATGTCCGCACAAGGACAAAATCACCTACTTCTCAGAAAGTATCCCAGTCATTAGGTAGCACATGACTGTGTAGGAATTCCATGGGCACAGAACCTGAAACCAGGGCTTTCTAAGAAGAATATGGGTATACATGTTTAAATTATTTTTTTTTTCTTTCACAGCAACTTTTTGCAATTCATTTCATTTAGACACCATTTTAGAATTCCACTTTGGGGAATTACTTTGAATCATTTAAGGAGCCCTGAAAGGAAATTAATCCTATAGCTTTATAATCATAATTTTGAGAAGATGAATTCAGAGGGCTGTGATTAGCTTCATTCTAGCTTTACCAAGTACAAATATTTAGATTAGTTATAAAAATATTTATAAGAGAAAAATACAGAAAAATTTTTGTAGAAGGAAGCCATAATTTTTCTCTTCCAGGGAGGATTCTCTAGATAAGGAACTCCCTTATTTAGATGGCCTGAAATTAATTAATGCAACAAAAAGTAAACCAGATGGTCTGAATATCTCTTCTAACTGTGGAGTATATTCTTTTGTATCATATATGCCTTATGTTATATACATAGCATATGGCAAAAAAATATTGCCCACCAGATACACTAGTTAAATGCAGTATCTACGAACCATACAATGTTATCCATATAAGTGTCCATTATTACTCTTTCCATCCATGGGTGCTCAGTTAAAAATAATAAATAAATAAAATGTAAAAGAAAATAACCG
This sequence comes from Murina feae, assembly GCA_004026665.1. Lineage (NCBI taxonomy): Eukaryota > Metazoa > Chordata > Mammalia > Chiroptera > Vespertilionidae > Murina > Murina feae. The sequence continues at coordinate 24,382 of PVJC01018225.1, read as the reverse complement.
AGAGATTTTGTTTCTATAAGAAAGTTAATCCCCTGTGAATGTGGGTGGCTAGTTAAGTACTAACAAAAGAGAAGGGAGCTAAACTTCCTCCACCCCAGGAGACAGCCTCATCCTCCACCAAAGGGACTTAATCCCCAGGCAGGCAGGCAGGAAAGACTGGACTTTCAGATCCCCCCCTGGGAATAACCAGTCTGTTATTAACCAGGATTACAGGGCAAGGAATTAAACAGTAACGGGAAAGTCCTTTGCTAGGGGCATGCAAGTAGCAGCCAAGATGGCACAGAAGAAGGTCCTTCTACCAAGAGTATGCACAGTACAAGATGATGAAGCAGAAGTTTGGGGCATGCTCAGTAGGAGCCAAAATGGTGACCATAAAGGGGAGGAGTCTAGCCTGGGAAAATTTGGACAAAGGATTGGATAGGATAAAAGTATGGAACCCCAGAAGATTCAGGAAAGGGACTGGATAGGGGGAGGGCCCAGCACAGCCCAGGGAAAACCCAGGAAACAGTTGAATAGCTTGGAAGACAGCCTACTTGTTCCTGAAACCAAGAAACTATCAGGAGGAATAGCAAGGACCTCCAGGCAGTTGCTACTAGAGCCTGCCCTCCTGCTTCATCCTCAAGGACCCTTTTTTTTTCACCTCCTCAATAAATCTTGCCATTATACTGAAAAGTCTCCCATGTGTGTACCCTTGAAATTCTTTTCTCATGGCACCTTAAGAACCCGTTTCCACTGGCAACACTTCCATTAAAAATTACATTGTTAAAATGACCAAAATATTGGAAGATAACCTGAAAAGTCCAATACCATATTTTGTTAATTTAGCCAAGCAACAAACAGGTATTTACAACTTAATAAGTGGCAGGCAGTGTTCTAAGTTGACATACAGTGGTTAATTAAAGTGACAGTGGCCTCTAACCTCAGAGTTTGCCTTCTTATATGGAAGACAAACTTTCAACTAAGTTAGACAAATAAATGTATAATTAAGTAATCTGATAAGCTTCATGGTGAAATAGTAAAATACTCTATAGAGAAGAAAGGAAGATATAATTTATATTGGAGAAAGAAACATTTACTCTGAGTTTTGCAAAAATACTAGGATTTATCAGGGAAATGTTTACTTTAGGCATGAAAAGCAAAGTACAGAAAAGCCTGCAGTGTGGGAAAGCTGATGTTCTCATGAGACTGAGAGGTAGGCAGGGAGGAAGAGCTGCATTAGGGAAGGAGCAAGAGAGTTGAGACTGTACACATGGGTGCAGCACAGGTTACACAGGGCTTAGCAGGCTGTGCCAGTGATTTAGGCTCTTCTGTCCTAAATACAATGGGAAACCACTGAAGGACTTTAAGCAAAGACAAAACATGCCCAATCTATTAACTCATAAAGAGTCACCACAGCACTAGAAATGGTAGGGTTGGGTTACAAAGAAGCCACGGTGATTATGAGGCCACTGCACCTCTGATATCCTGTGAGGATGACACGGTGGTGACCGTGGAGACGGAAGAAGCAGGCCTCTGAGATATACCTTGTGTGATCTTAAAGTGTACATTTAGTGTCCGCCAATAAACATCAATTGCTTCTTCTTCACTCAAGAAAAAACTTAGGCAATTACTTACAAAAAAACTACTTTAAATGGAACAATTTATAGTTAGAGTATTAGGTTATAAGAAAACAGAATAGGTCGGTTGGGTTTATAAGGCTAATCACATGTTTACCTACCAGGAGGTTTCAGGGTCCAGGAGAGCTCTGAATCCCTGGAATCCATCCCATCAGTTGAATACAGGTTGGTGTCAACAGTTTCTGGTGTGATTAGGATCCCACTAGGTGGAATTAAATTCAGAATTTACCAACCCATTAATGTGCTTACTGTAATTGAAGGCTTAAGGGAGTAACACCAAGAAGAATATGCTTAGTTGGATGAAAAGTAAAACAAAAGTAATTATTTACTCATAAATAATTATACATAAATATGACTAAGAAAATCATTAAACAGGACTTCTAATGTCTTCTAAAATGCTTGTCCTTGAATGTGACTAGGGATTTGAATACATCAAACTGAAAACAGTTATGTGCAAATGCCCATATCAATAAAAGTTAAAAAGGTATGAGCAATGTTAAACATGGGCCTTTGGGGTAAGCTAATTAGTAAACTAGAGAGTCTTAAAACTCTCAAGTGCCATCTTTGAACTGAAGAAGCCATCTACTAATGAAGTCCCTGGTGGGCTAAAAGTCTACATCAGGTAGTATGTGTATTTCTGTAGCTGAATTTCAACTATGTTAAGGTTCAAAAGAAATATAAGAGGCTACTCTATAAAGAAAAAAGGGAAAGTAAAAATGTTCACAACACCATAAGCAGAAAGCATTTTATTTTAAATCTCAGTGTTATAGTCAATGCATATATTTTAAAAAATCAGATGCAATTGAAGTACCCAATAAGCAGATGGAGGGAGAGAAAAATAAAGGTATGATAAAAAGGAGTGTAGATATTTGAGGGGGGAAATGATCAATTAAACTCAACTCTTTGAGTCGTTTATATACTACAAAATAAAAGAGGTAAATTTGGCTGTTCTAATAAGTTTGTAGAGTGAAATATCAGTTTTTAAGACCAAGTATACTAGTGTTCTGAGTGGAATGTTTTAAAGCAGCATTATCAGAGTTGGCATTTAATTCAAAAATGTGTATATTTCATCGAATTGTCTCAATTTTGACAAGAGAAAAAGGATTGTTCCAGCAGCTGGCTAACACTTACTACTTATTTACCAAACTATGATTTATTATACTTCATAGAAATGTCACTTGTTATAAAAGTTGTGTTTTCTAATAAGCATCCCACTATGATGTATTACTGAGTGTTCCCTCTCTTTCACAACAGGAGAGTCTAGAGAGGTTGAGTAGATTCCAGGGTCCGGAAAACCTTGCAAACAGTAGTAGCCTGGCCCTTCCAGTAGAGTCTAGGCACCTAGAAGCATGTCCATGAGAGAAAGCTGAACATACAGACCCAGGAAAATGCGTCTATAAATTTAAAAACTATAAGAAGATGAACAAGGGATCAACATAATTTAAAAACAAAGTTGTCACCAATACCGAACAAGCTCAGTTAAAGTAGAACAGTACGCACATGTGCATCCTTGCTGTACCCACACCCCATCCCAGTCAGGAGGACTTTGATGACCCTCTTTCAAATTAATGCAAACCGATAAATCAAAACCTAAATTCACCAGCCCTCCTCTTTCATATTTATCCTTGTAAAAGCGAAGTAGAAAATGGTGGAAGGAAGACTGGAGAGAGGGGAGGAGTAAGCAACAACAAACTCTTGTAGTCTGCTGGAGGTCAACACATTGCTTTGGTATAGAACTCACAAGGAAAATAAATCCGATCTGCTGAACAAGGAGAAATCTGGGGGAGAGCAAGAGTGAAGACCAGTCAGACTGGGCTCAGTATTCATGTATATTACATATTCATCTTGCCTCTGTTCTTACCTTTTTTTTCCCCATTTTTCCCAAATGGCAATATCTTTATAGATTTGCAACTTCTCTGTAGCATGACAATGATCATTGGCATTCAACATTATGTTGCAGTTTTTGTATGAGATTTCAGTATCCATAATCTTACGTATCAAATGGTAGGTAGTATGATTCAGGAAAAACAAGAGCTCCTTTCTATCTACTAAAAACAAATATTTTCCTGAGTAGTTATATCATAAGCCTATGTGAACATCAGCAACTAGAGAGTGATAGAGGTTCTGAACCTTTTTATAAAAATGAAAATATTCCTGGGAACTTAAATTGGACTCCCCATCATTGACATGCCAATATAAAGTGGATAAACTAGATGTGTGCCTGCTAATGCTTTGCCTATGCTATTTAAACTCAAGGGACAAGAGTTTCATGGAAGGGGCCCAAGAGAAGGATTATCTATAAGCAAGTGACACAGACCAAGCCTGTACGGTGACTTTAGTCAACAAGAATGCTGTGGTGTGAGAACACAGGGCTCTGGAGGCAGGAAATGGTGAAAGGTGAGAGAAATGATAAACTTTGGCTCTGGCTGGGTAGCTCAGTTGGTTAGAGGTTGACCCAATGCACCATGGTTGCGGGTTCAATCCCACGTTGGTGCACATGCAAGAGTTGACCAAGAGGTGAATGGGTGGATAGAGCAACAGATCAATTCTTTCAATTCTTTCTCTCTCTCTCTCTTTCTCTGCCTCACCCTTCCTCTCGCTCTCTAAAATCAATAGATGGAGGGAAAAAAAAGAAATGATAAACTTTATATGCTTTGCCATGTTCCCTCCAACTGGCCCTGGGTCTCACTATATTTATTATTTAAAGCTTTTAAATTGTCTTATTCTTTACCATCATGATAGGTACTATTTAAGCTCACAAGTTAGCTCTAACTGCCTTTATATGATATTTTATCAGTGTTTAAAGAGTTATTTAAACATGATATAAAGTGTAAACATGGGTAAAAATAGAATCATAAAAATGATTTTTTTTAAATGGTAGCATGAATAAAAATGTCTTCTAATGGTTCAAACACTGAGTGAAGATAAGGGGAAGAAATTAAAAGAAATATATGAGAGATAAGGGAAATAGCTGATGGGGTTGTATGAAGCCAAAAAACATATATGCATAGCCCATGGACACAGGCAACAGTGTGATGAAGGCCAGAGGAGGGAGGGGGCAGAGGCTGGGTGGAGGTGGGCAAACAAAGTTTCAATTATAGAAGCCACAGAGCTGGAGAAAGCAGGAGGCTTCATTGCCCCAGTGATGGAGGAAGCTGCCTGCCTAGGCAGGCTGTGGCCTCTGCTCAAGGCAACAAAGTTTCAATTATAGGAGATAAATAAACCCAGATACCAGCTTCCAGCCAGCCTTGCTGGGAGCTTGGGTTGCTGGGGGCTGTGCCTAGCCTGCAAACAGCCATCAGCCCCTCACCCAGGATGGCCACACCCTCATGGTGTGAGAGTCCCTGCTGGGGGGCTGGGCCAGCCTGCAAACAGCCATCAGCCCCTCCACCCAGGCTGGCCAGGCACCCTAGCAGGGACTCTCACCCTGATTTGCGACACCCTTCAGGGCAAATCAAGTGGTCCCCACACATGCACCAGGCCTCTATCCTACATAATAAAAGGGTAATATGCAAATTGACCTCTGCAGCAGTACAACTGGGAATGACTGGTCACTATGACAGACACTGACCACCAGAGGGCATACACTCAATGCAGGAGCTGCTCTGGTGGTCAGTGCACTCCCACAGGGGGAGCTCTGCTCAGCCACAAGCTAGGCTGCCAGCTGCCAGCACAGTGGTGGTGGCGGAAGCCTCTCTTACCTCCTCAGCAGTGTTAAGGATGTCTGACTGCAGCTTAGGCCTGCTCCCTGCTGGCAAGTGGACATCCCCCTGAGGGCTCCCAGGCTACCAGAGGGATGTCTGACTGCCAGCTTAGGTCTGATTGCCTGGGGAGCAGGCCTAAGCCACCAGGTGGACATCCCCTGAGGGTTCCCAAACTGTAAGAGGGCACAGGCTGGGCTGAGGAACACCCCCCCACCCACCCAGAGTGCACAAATTTTTGTGCACCGGGCCTCTAGTAATTATAATAATAATATAGTAATACAGTAGTGTTTTGTTCTTGGATGATAAATGATGCTTATTATAGTAAGGGTATGGGTTAATGTCATTGAGGTATGCTAATACAGAGCTAGAGAGCAGGAAAATGTAGACACCAAAGAACAAAGATGTTTGTAAGAGAAAGGAAATTTCATGTATCTGTTTGCTTAAGTGGGATAGACCTTAGGTTATTTTTTTTAACAAAGATGATGGATAGAAAAAGAGATTATATGACTATAGAGTATAGCCTTTAAATGTGCCTTTAATCTCCTTTTCAAGAAAATTTAAAAAATTTAATTGAGTTTATTTTTCACAATTGCAGGTTTGAATGCTCTAGTTTTTTCACATTTCTCTGTATTGGTTGCAAGAATCAGATTCAGACAGATATAAAATTGACACTGTTCTTAAAGGGCCAGCTATATCTTTAAGAAAAAAAAATCTCATTTTGTTTCAGACAGGGTTAATTCTAATGAGAAAATAAATATGCAATTTAAATGTTTTATTATAGATGAAAGCATATTGCAATAGACAAAATATGAAAAAAAATGTATTAGCAATGGCATAAAGAATGTAGTCAGCAATTGTTATAGGCACATTGCCCACAGTGAGAAAACTTTGTTGTATAAACTTTACATGTTCACAAGGCAACATCACCCTCTAAGCCTACGACATATTAAAAAATCAAGCAGTATCCTCTAAATGTATCCTGTTTTCGCTTAATATTTCTTTTGCCCAGCTTTCTTATACACTATTTTGTTTTGGTTTTATTTTTTTTTACTGATTCATAATCTTTCCATTTTTATCCTTCAAAATCTGGGCTGGCCAGGTGTAGCTCAGTGGTTGAGCATTGACCTTGAAACCAGGAGGTCATGGTTCAATTACAGTTTAAGGCATATGCCCAGGTTACAGGGCTCAATCCCAGTATGATCCCAGTATAGGGTCATGCAGGAGACAGCCAATCATTGATTATCTCTCATCATTGATGTTTCCCTCTCTCTCCCTCTCCTTTCCTCTCTGAAATCAATAAAAATATATAAGTATAAATATATTTTTAATGTAGGCTGATTTTTTTCTTCTCTCTTCTCCTTTTCAATTTTTGTGCTCTCTCATTGTCTTTCTGGATGTTCCATGAAAACTTGATACAGAAGTTAATGGGAAAGCAGGCTGCATCTGTGGGTTGCTTTTTGTTTCTTGTTTTTCATTTTTTTTCTTTTTTGCTTATTCTGAGTGAAGTGTAAATTGACTTATTTTGTTTTAAGCATTTAAATGTCAAGAATGCTTCATTTGATCCTCTTTCTTCTACGAAGGAAATTAGAAACCCTATTGAAGACTGAGTTTTTATTAGTGATTTGAATCTATCTTGGTATCTTTTTTTTATATGTTTATAAGTTGTTTTGGAGCTATGAAATGTGTGTTAATGTGATAAAGACAAAAATGGCCAAATTGTAAGAATATACAGCTATTTACCTTCATCCTAAGGTATTACTTTTCTCTGATCCTTTGTGTAAACTTCAGCCAGGAGATTTTTATTGTGTGGAGTGAGATATAATATGGAGAGGAGATAAAGAAATTCAGAAAATGATTAAGTGAATTGGAGTAAAAAAATACATGAAAATAGAAAGAAGAAATTCTTAGAAGTAGTTGAATGAGGTAAGAAGGTAAAAACAGTGTTGGGGGAGTTGAGTTAAAAGAAGGAGTTGTGAGGATAAGGACCAGTGAGTTTGGGACTTTTATTTGTAAGGAAAAGAGAAGAAAAGCAAAGAAAGAAGCTGAGATTTGGGCAGCTGCATAAAATGCAATATAATGCCCTCCTCTACTAACCCCTGAATACTTCCCAAACTATAGCATTTCTCTTCAACTATTTTTAATGCTACAACATGCTGTAATTGTTCTTAAAGTTGAGATCAAAAGAATTTTCCTGGAGTAACATTTCATGGAAGGACCCATGGAATTTTAGACATAAGGGAACTGCCCAACTGCACCTCCAGCGAGCCAAGACTACCCTTTCCTTGGAAGAGCCTGGTTCTGAATTAGGGGGACAAGGCAGAGCAGACACAGCCATGATTGCATTGCTCCTACAGTGCCATGTTAAGGTTAGAGGCAAATCGTAAGAATCACTCTGAGACTGGAAGAATGCCTGACATGGAACTAGATAGATAAATGGAATAGATCAATGGAATAGAGAGCCTTAAAACTATGTGAGATAGCTGAGTGTGAAAATCTAAGAAACCCCCTCATGAGGCTAGGATAAAAATTAGTGTTTACGCCACATCTACGGACACATAATTTATTGAAACATCTGAGTGTTCATTAGAAGAAAAGAGGTCTGTGGCAGGTACAATTGAGTAGTTTTAGGGCCTTTTCTTTGCCTCACAGGTGAAGACCTGATTCATTGGCACTTGGAGACCTCAAAGGACTGAAAAAGCCTCCCCTTAAGGAACTAGAGAAATTTTCAGAAATTACATCCCAAGGCTGGCAGAGAGCATGTACTACTGAAATACTATAATGGTGGCAGGTCGCGCAGACTGAGAATCAACAGAGATTAAAGGGAATGTCACAGGTCTCGCTTTTAAAATTATCTGAAAGTTTAAAGCTGAAGACTTCCATTTTCATGACTGACTAACTAGTTGCCCTAAAAAGAATGCAGAACAAGGTAGGGAGTTGGTGGTATCAATTTATAAAAATGTGTCAGAGGAGCCCTAGTCGGTTTGGCTCAGTGGATGGGGCATTGGCCTGTGGACTGAAGGGTCCCAGGTTTGGTTCTGGCCAGGGGCACATGCTTGGGCTGTGGCTCCGTCCCCAATGGGGGGTGTGCAGGAGGCAGCCAATCAGTGATTCTCATCATTGATGTTTCTATCTCTCTCTCCCTCTCCCTTCCTCTCTGAAATCAATAAAGAAATATATATAGTTTTTAAAAATGTGTCAGAGGAAAGGGGGAAGTTTTCTGTAGAGTGATAAGGTGCAAGGGACTTTGTTAGTAAATCTCACTGTTGTGCTAGAGCACACTTTGGAGAGAAGAAATGTCTGGGTCAAATTAGTGCAAAAGTAAAGTCAAATGTTGCTGAACAAGCAGATTTTTTCCAGGCTCCCAAGAGGTCACCTGCATTATCAACATTGATTAACTTAATTAAAGATGAGAAAAGGGAGGTTCCTGTGGCAATGCTCAGGGATAGAGCCAAATAGTGGACTTCAAGCTACAGGTTCCAAGATGGTCATAGAGGGAAGGGAAAAATAAAGCCAATATAGAAAAGAAAGCATGTATAAGGAATAAAGCTTTACATATATAAGACCTCATGGACACAGATGGGAACATATCTCTGCTTTCCATTAAGCAACCCTCAGAAATAGTCTGGGGTAAAATTTTTAAAGATTATCTCTCCAAATTTACCTTCTGTTGGGAACAGTTGGTCAACGATAGACTCTCTTTGGCCTTTAAGCACTAATTTTCTGAAGCACATCAGAATCTTGATGTGGTGACAAATACTCTAACAGAAATGTCAGCTAAAGACTTTTGGGACATAGCAATACCCTGTATTTATTTCAGATGTGGTCAGGTCAGGCAGTTATTGTCAGATATATTTAAGAAGAAAAGTAATCAATGAAAACATCAATCCCTCCTTTCTGATTGAATAGAAAGCACTTTTATAAGCACAATCAGCTTGAATCAGAAACAACAAGGGCAAAAGCAAGAGAAAAAGAAAGACATGACACTCAACTCAGTGGAAGGAGTAGAAGACAAAAGATTGAGATTGGAATGGAAAAGGACATTGCATGTCAAACTATGTATTATAGCTTTTTTGATAAAGGGCAAATTACAACACAGTCAAAAACTTTATTAAAACCAATCTTACATACTCCCCTTCCCCCTGACATCTGAAGAGATAGGTTACTTTAGTTTTCTGAGCTGTTCAGCAACAGGCTCTTGCCAAGCTGGCTTGAACTTTGATAACAAGAACAGAAAAATAGCAGAAAACACTAAACTGAGCTACACTAGAAAGGATGCCACAGTAACTAGAGAACGCATCTGGGAATATGCAGAAAAGATTAATCAGAGGAGGTTTCTGGAAGAGGTAGAGTTGTATGTTGAGGAGATTGATTCATCATAAACTGATTGAGGGAGGGGTGATTCTGCATTTTCATTTCATTTATTTTTGTTTGGGAGACAGAAGAAAATCATGATAGAATAAGAATTGCTTTTTCAATTTCCATGAAGAACAGAAACTTGAAGATAGAGATATGACTTCTTATCATCTTTCAAACCTCAGATGTCACGTATTTTCAGAGACCTTCCCCATCTATTTTGTATAAAGTAGTCATACACTACACACCTCCTTTTAGGTACTCTCAATCATATTGCTTATAAACTTCACAGCATTTGTTATCACACTCTGTGATTAATCTTATTCCTGCATTTATTTAGTCATTGTCTGTCTCCTCTCCCACTAGGTCTTAAGTTCAATAATGTTAGGATCATTTTCTGTCTCATTCACACTATTCACAGACCTACACATCCTTAGTCCACAGTAAACATCCAATAAATATTTTAGAAATGAATGACTAATTAAAAAATAAGTGATGAATAAATTAATAAGAATTTTCTAGGAAAAAAAATGTTGCTCTGTTATATATAGCATAACTTCCCAAGCCTTGCTTTGCTCTAATTACATTACTATAAATAATTAAAATAAAAACACATGATTTTAAAATACTCATGCTCCTTTCATTTTTAAGACAAATTCTCCATGTTTTAACAGAGAAATTTAACAAAAGACCTCTATATTGACTAAATTGAGACTAATATACTACTGTCATTTTACAGAACAAATACGTATGTACTCTTTGTTTGTATTTGACTTTTTGACCTTTTTTCTCTGTTAATTTTAGCAGTTTGTAACTCAGCAAACTTTCATTTCTTCAGACACAGTACAAAAATCATTCCTCAAAACTAGCCTTAACCTACTGACTCTACATCAATAAAGTATGCAACTTTGTTCTCCATAAAGTCATGTAGTTAATTGATAGTTAAATCATTTTAATTGAGTTATAACCACTCAATTCATGTAAAGAGGTAGAAAATTCTACACTCATCAACTCTTCCTTGCAAGCCACATCTCACTGAAAACCATTATTGTCTTTCTTTTACTTCTTATTTGTCAATTGAATTTCATAATCCAATTAGGTAACTTGATATCAGAGAACTTAAATTTTTTTAAAAAATTAATTCTCATGGTGATTACATGACTTTCAAAAGTCTATTAATCCCTATATTTTATATGTCCATATATAGCACTCAAGTCATCTATGACTTCTTAGGTTAACATCCAGTAAGTACCAGTACATCATATAGCTGCCTCCAGATCAGTTTTACTTAAGTACAGATTTTCCCCTGACATTCCTCCTCCCCAAAAATCAGTGTCAATGTAAAGATTGCATCCTTTCTTCCTTGATTAGCAAACATCGTTCTACAACATCTGAGGCCAAACTTTGCCGCCATAATCTCCTGACAGACCTGCTGACCGCACAGGGAAGAGCCCTCTCTGTACTGCATTTTAGATTGTGTCATTTTAGATTTCTCCATGAAGGGAACCACCACTCATATTTAAGTAGTAATTCTAGTAAGAGCTACCATTTATTAAACACTTACTTTGGGTTACACACGCTCTTCATATTATTCTCCCTCATAACATAAAGGATAGGTTTTATTATCCACATTTACAGAGCCTAAACTGTGGGTCAGAAAGTTACCAAACATCACACAGTTGAACCGAAAGCCAAGCCTGGGTAACTCAAACCTTGAACATGTTACATCACGCTTGGTTGCTGTGTTTCTGAGAGAAAAGCCCCCTCGGGTGTTAATAACCTAAGGGTGTATCATTAACATCAGTTTGCTTACAGGATGAAAAATCTCATTCTATCTCATCTTCTTAAAAGCAGATTCAGTACAAATAGACTCTGAATAGCTGCACCACAGAAAACTAAGTGATAGCTTTCAACATAATCCAAACCAAAATTCCAAATACGCAAAAATCTGTACTAACCGGTATGTAGCTAATAACACTGCCACCATGACTTGAGACAAAATTAAAATTCAGTCTAGACTTGTCCTATGGATGTCAGCTAATAATGTTCAGTGTTTTTATGGGTAATTTAGATACCTGCTTATCTCTATGATCTTGGCAACAGTTTCTATAGAGATAGTTCATGAAGATTCTGATTTTTCAATGACTTTCTAATGATGAATATTAGTAGAACACTGCAAATGATATCATTTGAAACTCAAAGTAAATTATATAAGTATGAAATGTTAAAGATAAGAATACATATACAGTGGCAAGATAAACAGAAAGGTCAAGTCTAGTATTTAAATCGTGTACATCACAAATACTATTTTATTATATATGCTTGTCATTGTGCAACGATTCTCTTAAGATTATCAGTTAAACCTCATTTATTTCTAAAAAAATTACTTTGTGTTATTGCCAGTAAAGAAAAGCCTAAACTTGGAACATTAGAAAATGCATTTTTGCAAAGTCTGGTTTTCTTAGAGATCAACTAAAAGATTAGAAATACAAGCATATTTTTTATTCCTATACCCACCTGCCACAACCCAGGAGAGAAAATCTTTTTATAAATGTTTATTTCAACAGTGCACATGGCAAGAGGATGTGTAGCTATTTATTTGCCTTTCAGAATTTTGGAAGATTAACTTTCTTAGAAAGATTGGATTATACCCTGAGGACATAGCAATGAAGTTGCATTTGAAAAAGTTAATTCCAGAAATAATGTGGCAATATAGGGGAATCATGAGGCACTGATATTAATTTTGATGCATATGGCTTAAAGGCCACGAATCCCACATCTTGATCCACCTCGGTTGAAATCATGTGCCTGCTCTGACTAGCTGTGCAACTTATAAGATTCTGGTCAGCTCCTTCTGAAGCCAACTGAGTTTTTCCCTTGGAGGTAGAAGTGATGGAGCTGTGGTCATAGCTCTCTGGTGAAATCAAGGAAGATATGTCAGCCACAGCATGCCTTTCCTGAGTAATGCCAAGAGGCAAAAAGGTAATTCAGCTTGATTATGTTCATTCTGGGACCGGAAACTTGGCCTAGAAGTGTGTAGGTATAAAAATAATATTTTTCAGAAATATGAAAGAACAAAGGAAGCTGTAATCAAGACATTTCACAAAGAGCCAGCAAAAAGTTTTCTATTTCTCCTTCATTTTTAAACAAGCATGAGCAAGGCTGACTTCTCCATAATGAGATTGGTCTTCAAAATTGTTAACTGTTCTCATTTTCTTGCCAGAGCCTCACATATTCACAGCTTACTCATTACAACCTTCAGAGCAGTTAATAAACAAAGTTTGCGATTATTACCTAATTAAAATATATCTCATTTCAACATTTGACTACCCACCATTAAGATTCTTCTGCTACAGAGGTTACATAAAAATTATTATTCTGCTTTCTTTTAATTTCCAGTTTCACAGGGTGTCTCTTTCGTATCAAAACACACAGAAATTGCAGATGGAAAGTCATGTTACCTATTAAATACACTTAAATAAACTCTGAAATAATATTCTGAATATAAGATTTTCTAGGAATGCTACCTCCGAATGTGTACTTTAATAGTTGCTTCCATCATATGCTACTGAATCATAAGTGCAATAAAAATTTGAATTTAAAATCCACTTATGAGCACATTTTCTATATGTTTATTCTTTCACTAACACATTTGAGCTCAGTGGAAGGCACATTAGAGGGGGGTCTGAATGCCAGCTTTGGCTTCTGCCATCTTGTGCAATTTGGGGCAAATTTATTCTCCTTGTGCCATTTTCTCTCCTTTCATCCATTTACAATACACACCTTCCCTGCACAGCTCACGTCATGCTTACAATGATAACATGGTATTAACTCATAAAAAATTAAGAAAGATCTTTTATTTTACAGACTTCTCTCCCTTTTTATGGCTGAGCAGTTGCATAAAGAGCCCTACAGAATTGATCATTATTACTACACCCCAGGCACTGGGAGAGGCACAGAAAAGATGGAAGAAGTTTTTAGTCATTAAAAAAATATATCTAAAACATCTATGAACGTCTTGTAAGTAAAAGAAAAACTACAATATAAATTTAACAGCACAATGAAGCTTTAAAAAAATCAGTATTTTAATATTTTTAAGAAACATTGAATATTGTTATAAAATGTGTATTTAAATAACTATTATCCTTACACATGGAAAACAATAAATATGAATTCATATCTATATGTGTACATTTATATTAACACACACATATATTCATGCATATTTCATTATAAGAGAAAGATACCACATGTACCTGTGTTAGGGGTGAATAAAGCCCCTAGTGATGGTGTTTCAAGAAGGATCAGAGATCCAGCAGGAATACAATGCCATTAATCAGGTACTTTAAAGTAGAAGCTCTCAGAGACATTTGTTATATGTGGGCCACCATAAATCAATCAAGATGAATGTGTTATTCCAGGGGAGGTAAATTTCAACAAACATTCTTTTAAATTCTAAAAGTCAGAGGTGATCAAACATGAAAAAAATGAAATAGGATTAGTTTCAAATGATTTTTACTTATCTCTACTTCCTAAAATGTCTTTGATCAATTTGCATTAATTTTATAATTAACAAGAATAAATTTTTAAATACATGTAATAGTAGAATGGACTATCATGGGAAATAATGAGTTTTATACCATTAGGAATTTTGAAGAATATACTAGATGGCTATTGATACTGGCTTATCAAAAGGGACACTGACTATCCTGGTTTGTCTACCACTGTTCTGATTTTAGACCTGAAAGTCTTGCTTCCCTGGAAACACCTTAATATTAAGAAACTAAAATTATTGGTCACCTTCCTTAAATATGTGGTAGTACTAGATAGCTATAAGGTTTTGGTCACACACAAATAAAATGAAACATGGCAGCACATGAGAGCTATAAAACAAAGTAGCTGCCAGAAGTCGCTACTGCCAGAAATCCGTGGGGCTTACCTGGGGACTGAAGGAACCAATGAATACTCTCCCTCTGGCAATAACCACTTTGAGATCCACTGCTGCTTTTATCCAGACAATTCAATTATTTAATTCAGATAAGCATTTACTGGCAATGAGTATGAATTTAGTTAAAACACCCCTCTGCTAAATGTCTCCAAGGACTTCCCATTGCCCTTAGCATTAAGACCAGGATCATTAGCAAGTCATTTAAGAAGGCCCAGAACCAGAGGGCTCTTGATTCCCTTTCTAGTCTCACCCACTGTCACACTGTAGTTTGCTCTAATCCAGTAATCTGGGGTATCTCTCAAATCATCTGATATAGTCAACCTTCTACTCCCGGGTCTTAGACAATTTTATTTCCCCCACTTATTGACCTAGATAAGTCCTACTCTTCCTGTGGGTTCTACTTTTTCATGGACACCTCTCCTGACCATCCCAAGCCATGAAAATATTCAGTTCTTACCTGCTTACCTACCATCCTGTCTTTTCCTTTTATAACACTTGTTTTAATAGTAATAATTTTTATCATACATTAATTGTATTTCTCCCCCATTATACAAAAAGTTCTGTGAGGGCAGCGATAGTGTTTCATTGTCCTTTGCTACATTCTGCCAATCAAGCTGGGATGTTGATTAACCACAGTGACTCTAGGGAGCTTACCCTGCAGAGTGTTGCTCATCAACATCGCATGCTCTTGGAACCAACTCAGAAAATTCAGTACATATGGTCACTGTGGCAATAAGAATCTTGTGATTTCAAGTTGGTGATTCCCATGCCCACTGCAACAAAACAAGATGTGCTCCTTAAATCCCATCTAAAATGCTTAAAGTGCATTACCAGTGAAATGTAGGTTAACAGTTAGCACTCTTACTTTGTAAGGAAGTAAATTCCATTTGTTGATCTGGGAACCCAACCACCACTTTAATCAATGTGTTCTCAAAGTCCTATTTAATGAATACACAAAGGAACTTTAGGAGAATAATTCATCTGGAAATTAACAGTTGTCTGCATATTGCCTTCTGAATTCATCATGCCTTATTTTAATTTAATGTGATAAATAAGCATAAATTATTCCAGTTAAAAATAGAGGTAATTTCAAATATTTACTTTGTATGATTATTAAATAAACACCAAATCCCCCTATTCTGACAAATGTAAGAAGCCAAATTGACTTTCTGTAAAGCCCTACTTATAAGCATTGAATGTTTATAATTTTATAGTTTCAAATGTTTATAGTATACTTTCAAAATTGTTTTGCTTTAAACCATTTTTTCAATTTACTGACAATGTGCTTTATTAAAAAGTCAATAACTGAATTTCAATAGCAGAGAATGTAAAATACTATATTACACTTATGGTAAGAGTATAAAGCTGTCTGTATCATTTTGGGATAATACTGCCATGTAAAAAATATTTTTTATTATTGAAGAGTTTTTAAGTTTTTCAAATAATGTGGTAATTAGATCAAATATTGCCATGGAAAATTGTGTTTCTAATAAAGTCTTTAACACCACATTTACTTAATAGAGATAAAGTCTTTTATCTACTGAATAATACTGTCTCTAGCATTGTTTGCATTTTTATAAATAAACTAGGCACTATAAGAAAATTTTGTAGAGAGAAAGACAATATTAAATTAGCTAAACAACCTTCACACAAATATGAATTTAAGACTTCTTTTTATAGAAATTGAGTTCAAACTTTAGTCATCATTTTTTTTCTTTATCACCACTATAGTGTGCAATGTAGCTATCATTTCACATGTGAATATGTACTAAGCCATCTCATTTATTTGTTATAGAAGATAAAAAAGGGAGAGAATGTATGACACTGAGAAGCTTATAGGAAGAAATAAGATCATTGAAATATCAACATATCAGATATTTGAGACTTGTTCTAAGAAGATTCTTATATGCAAATTAGTGTCCCAGTGCACAGATTCATGCACATTGAAAGGAAATTAATTAGAAGAAATGTTTTAATATTGCTATTCACCCTTTTTCTATAATAGAAGTGTCATCCAAATTCACAATAGACAATGACAGATCAAAACACATTCATGTGATTGGCACCAGTGAGAACTTTATATGTATCGTGCATGCATGAGTCAACTTAGCCTTTTACATACATAGATAAACTTGCTTAATTAGACCTCCTTTCTTTTTTAGCTAAACTAAAAAAGAAAGCCCAGTGAAGCACTCCAACTTCTCTTTCAGGTAATTGTCAGCAACACAGCAGTAAATATCAACAGAAAGCAGATTATTATTGTAGATCACACAAGAAGAACAAAGGGTAAAATATTTGACTACAGCAGTGTTTGACTGTATTCTGTGCAGTGAGAAAACCTGAAGTCACATTCAAGTTCCACCATTTCTTACTTCTTTTCACTTAGATCAAGTTTCTAAACTTTCTAAATCTCCGTTGTCTTACTAATAAAATGAAAATCGGACTCTGCTCAGTCTCCTATCTACCTACTCCAGGACTTCTGTGAGGATCAAATGAGATGAGGCATGGGAAAATGCTTCATAGACATTTGGTTGAACTGTAAAATGTTTGCACCTGGCTATAAAGCAAGTCATATTCCTGGGCTGAAGAAACTGCAAGGAAGCTAGTTGTCGCCAGGGTGAGGAAGCTGGGTGTTGCTCTTCAACGTCATTACCGACCTGGTGCCCACAGCAACTATTTCCAGGCTGGGCTGGGCTGTGGGCCACATTTTGTGCCATGGGGTCTTGGCAGCACTGGCTGCAATTTGGTGGGGTGTTGCTCTGGGGTGGTGGCGGAGCCTGTGTCCCACTTGTAAGGTGACCAGATTTTAACATTGGTAAAGCGGGACACCATTGACCGGGGGAGGGGGATTTCTTTTATTATTATTATTATTATTATTATTATTACTTAAAATATTACAAAGAATAGTACATATGTCTCTTTCCAAAAATCGGGACTTTTTTAAAATGCCGCAGAAAGTGGGACAAATTGTTAAAAATCGGGACTGTCCCGCCAAAAGCGGGACACCTTACACTTGAGCGAAGCCGAGTGTTTGTTTCTCAGCACCAGATCCGCAGTGCCATTTATTTTTAAATGGCCAGTGTACGTCATGGCAGCTCCTGCATTGAGCATCTGGTCATTGCACTTCATAGCTACCAGTCGGAGGGAGGAGGGACACTTAGCCTTTTATATACTAGCGTATAGATAAGTAACCTAGCTATTTTCCATAGTCTGGGGGGAGGGACAGTGGAAGTTTCAGTCATTAAATACTTTGTACAACTCAACCCAAATATAAATCTATGCCAGCAATATCTTAGAATCACAAAGACTTCCTTCCACATACTTCCTAAGATTTTATAAAAAGCCTTGACACTTTCAAGATCCACTTTACTATTCTAACAATGCAAAGTGAAATTCTGGTGTGGGAGAGGCCCTTTCTCTACCTGTCACTGTGCCTTTCCTCCCATTTGTACCTTTGTTTTTTATTCGTTTTCACTGTCAGGTACTTATTCAACAAAATATTAAGTATCTCTTATTTTCTCGATGGCTGACAGGATTGAGCATAGATGATAATCTATGCTCTTTATCTTTGGATAGCTTTTAATTTAAAAGAACCAACAGACAGAAAAGGGATAATTAGAGTACCACATGGCAAGTGCTAGGATGGACCTGTTGAGAAAGGGCTAAGGGGGCAGTGATCTCTCAGTTAAACTCAGAGACTGGAGGGTTTCCTTGGGGCTGTGATGCTTTTTCTGCATTTTAAAGCATGAGCAAAAATTAAAGAGAAGGAATATAGTGAGGAACCGTCCATGAATAGGAATATGCACAACATCAAGAACACCCAAAAGAAGATCCTGCTTTGTTTACACTAAGAGCAATGGGAACAATTGGCAGGCAGTAAGACCAAGGAGACAGCACTGGATAACAGGGGCCTGTGTCTTGGGCTAAGGAATCTAAATATCAAAGGAAAGCCAAGGAGATCAACTGGAGGTGTTAAGCAGAAGAGTGACATAATCACAGTTCAGTTTCAGAAAGATTGCTCTGACAGCACTGTGGAGTGTAGACTAGAAAAGCTTCCACAAAAGATTAAGAGACCAGTTAAGACAATTCATCAGTAAGCTAGGCAAAAATAGTAACAAAAATAGCAGCTAATATTTATGAAACCTGTATTATGCTTATGTGCTGATTTCCTTTCTTAGAGTTTCATATTCATTAGCTCCTTCAGTCCTATTATTACCCTACAAGGCATGTACTGCTCTTATTTTTATTTTGAATATGAGTCAATTTGGGAAAAGACAGGATGATTAATAAATTGCCTAGGCCCACATAATTAGTAATCAGCAGAGCTGGGATTCGAACTCAGGATTGGGCAGCCTGGGATTTCATCATTAAGCTCTAGGAATTAGTGTCTGACCTTGAGGAATAATACTGGAGAAGTAATAAAGAAATATACATAAAACTATTGATATATTGGGAATCTGGAATGACTAAAAATATCAAGAAAATGAGTGACATAGACTCCTCTGGAGCTCTATTTATAAACAATTTGAGGAGCATCCTCAAAAATATAATTCACCCTACAATAATAGAAAATCACAGTATAATTTTGGCTCAAGGCTAAGACGCTCAATCAATGTAGTCAGTAGTAATTGGGTTTGGAAAACCACTGTCCATTACTTAAATTATCCTCTGGCCTCGCCTGGAAGGACACACAAGAAAGCAACACATTTTCCTCATCTTCATAGCACATCTAGCAGGTTCCACGTGTCCACTCTGCTAGTCTGTGCAGCAGTGTGACAGCAGAGCAGGTGAAATATGCAATGGCTGTGATGGCCTGGCTGTGGGTGTGGCAGGACAGTCAGTGCTTAATGGACAGCTATTCCCCAGATAGAGACAGATTATCTGGGCTCTGCCTGAGTTCTAAGTGTAGCTAGAAGAGTGAATCCATCAAAATAGTCCCAAGGGACTGGAATCACCTCATCCTTGGGTTAGGTGGCAAGTATAAAGATGAGGACAATAACTCAAGCATTCAGGTTTTGGAGAGCATTGTTGTCTGATCTCTCAAGAAACTGCATATTCATGGTTCACAAAAGGATTGGAAAAGAATGATTGTCACACTAGTCTGGGCAGCTTGGCAACTCTACATGCATAGGACAGAAGATGTATAGTGTCTTTTACACATTTCTCCTTCAGCGAAGATCCCAGAGGAGAGTGAAGGGTCCCAGAAGTGAGTGGAGATCTCACTACCAATTGTGATAGGTTGTGAGGGATAGGCGATGAAGACTGTCACCTCCAAAAATAAGCTATCATTGCCGAAGTGTGGGAAGTAGATGAGGTAGTGCCAGGACATAGCTGTTTTTCTACTTCTTTTTCTTCTAAGAGCCAAGTGAATAGGTCATACCCAGAGCCTGTCCCTGTATCTAAAATCTGTTCCCAAAAGGAGTGGTAGATGGTCCAGGCAAATAGCTTTTTATCCCTATAATTCTAAGTTGGAAATCTTAGGTAAGGCACTGGAGGAATCAACTATTTCCCTTGAAACAGAAGGTAGCATAGTCCAACCTTAAGCCTAGGTTCTGTTTGCCTCAGGATTTAGCTGTACCTCGGCTTGTCTGGGAGACAGGTTACCATAGTTAGCCAGGAGTCTAATTAAACAAATGATCAGGGAATATTATGAGGAAGGAAAATACTTTAGGAAACAATCAGCAGGCATGCAGTGGCATTAATAGATAGCAACAGCAGCTGCAACTAGGGGTCAGGACACAGTGTCCTGGACACCAGGGATCAGCACTTGTAATACATTAAGTTTTAACTCTCCACAGCCTTAATGCAAATCACATGCACATCAGAAGTAGTGGCAACATGTTTGTAAGGCAGTCATGGTGGCCCTGGGGACTTCAGTGATATGATATTGGTGGCATAATTTACTGTAGATTTCATAAGCAATTGCAGATGTAAGGTAAAGAGGCAAGTACAGATCTCAAAGGGATGACAAGTTCTTGAAGCAAATATCAAATATCCACTGGAAATAGCAGGAAAAGCTTAGAAAGATCTTGAGGGAGACTAAAATTTCCAAAGATTATATAGGTTGAGAGTCAAAGAAATATTGTCTGGTTGTTGTTTTTTTTATGCTGTTTTTTTAATGATTTATTGTATAGTCTCAGAAGCAGATTTTACTCCGGAAGTAAAAATACCTATGAGTGTGGAAAAGAGGTGATAGGGAGTTTGTCTGAAATTACTCCATCTTTTTATGCCTTAGGCTATGTGTGTGTGTGTGTGTGTGTGTGTGTGTATGCCCAGTGACTGAAGCTGTGGAATGACCAGAATGACCCAGCCAACCAGCCTGATCTGGGCCCCAATCACACCCCCTTCCTCAATCAAAGGCGGAACTGGCCGGCCAACCACACACAGCCCCTCCCCCAAACCAGCCTGGCCTGATGGGCCATCAGGGCGGGTTGACCAGATTCCACCTGTGCACGAATTGGTGCATTGGGCCTCTAGTGGGTGTATAAGAATACTAGTCATCAAGGTAAAACATAAAACAGAAGGAGCAAATTTGGGACAAGATAAGGGAGTATGGCTGGTTTGAGAGATGATGAATTTAGCTTTTAACTTGAACTCCATGCACTGTACACTTGGATATGTTCATTATATGGTATATAACAGTCTTTATATCAATTGAACAATCAGTAAGTTCAAATAGAATAAAAACAAAAAAGTACTGATTGTATTTGTCTATATACATTTGTTCAATATGAGAACATTCTCAGTGAAGTGAAGGTGGAAGCCAGATGTTTATGTGTGACTGCTTGGTGAAGAAGTATAAACTACTCTCCTCTTCTTTTTCTTTCTCCAAAATTCTTAACTAAGGAGGAATAAAGAAAGATAGAATGCAGGAAAAGTGAAAGTTCCTTGGTTGATTTATTACAAGTAGAATGAGAGAGAACTGGAAAATGCAAGAAATACAATACAAAGAAATAGGTACTGACATCAGACAACTTAAACTTGGGGTAGAAATAAAGAGCATTTTCAATTGTATGAGACAAAACTCTAAGTCAATTAGCCACCCTGGGAGTGAGGCTGCCGGGGGTAGCACAGTTTCATATGTCAAACTTGTTTATGCTTCAGTATGTCCTCTTTGCAAGGAGAAACTAACATCATAGTTGACCTTCAATGCAGAGCAGCTTCTATGCCTTGCTTACTTAAGAGAACTATGCATGGAGACTGAGAGAAGCTTCAGAGACACAATTTACCCCAGATACCTAGAAACCTCGTGATTCCTAGACAGCAGAAAACAAAGGAATGACAATTCTCAAGATGTGGCACCTAATCACACGAAAGGTATCCTGAAATGGAGAGAGATGTGGTAGACTCAAAGTGGCAGAGGCTGTCAATGCCCCATTCTTTACCCTTTGGCACACTTGGGTGGGTTGGAAGTAGCAATATATAATTTTCAGCCTGCTGACATTTTGCACTTCAAGGGCCCACATCTCTCTTCTCATCATCCTGTTCAGCTACAAGAAGACATTTCTTGGAGGCGAGAGGGAGATAATCAGCCCAGAACAACCCTCAAAGATAGGAGACACATACTAACCCACGCACCAATGCCTCAGCCTGCTCACTGGTCTCTCAGTGCTGGTCTCTTAGAGGGTTCCCAGTGTGCCCACATGGATAATCCACTCATTACAGCACCTTTTATTCTTCTTTTCTCACTTCATTTCCCCCAGTTTCTCACTTGGGCATCCTGGGATCTTTCAAATGAACTCCTTCCACACAATTACTTATATCAGGGTTTGTTTGGGGGTGAGCTCAAACAGAAAAGTTATCACCTGGTAATCTATCCTTAGAACACAATTAGAAATATTGGAAAGGGAGACCCTTATAAATAAACATGAATTAATGTGGTTTTAGTCATGTGACCCAAATCTCCCATCCATAAGTTTTCACTAACATTGATACCTGAATCCCAATACTTAAACCTTACTGGCTCTTAGCTCTTCTCAAATACTTTTGGAAAGTTCAAAAATAGTAGCTTATGTTTGCCTGCAACTTGCTTAAGGCAGTCACCTTCAGAGGACCCTGCCTTTGCCATTTACAGGCCTCCATGACCTTGAGTGGAATTCCCTGCACTTGCCCCATCACCAATGCTCACAAGGACACTGCTGTTCCTTTTCAGTAACCTCTCAGAACCAGGAAGCTAATGCTCCCCTTCTGAGCTATGCTCACTGTGGAGTTACACAGACATTTTCATGGATATCACTTGGTTATCAAATAATTACTAATAGAGTGTTGAAACACTCATTCCTTCAAGGCACCCAGATTTCAGAGCAGCTACACTGAACAAGATGTCCATAGTGTAATCATTTTGCTATATACCTGCACCAAATAATAATGTTGTACGTCCTAAACTTACACAACGTCATATGTCAATTTATTAATAAAGATGGCGGAGAAGTGTCTGTCCTGCCACACTACATCAGAAACCATGAGGCCACGTTGCCAAGCCTGCTGAATTGTGACGACATTTTAGAAATTGTGTTGGGTAGACCTACTTATCTCTCTCTGAAGCCTAGCTTGTTATCTGATTGGAGATCTACCTCCAATCCATCACAAGGCGCACAGACACATACATAATAGTACATATCAGGCACAGCATCTGAACACAAACAAAAAGGCCAAGCCCCCACTTTTCTCATGACTTATATAGGCTATAACACTCTATTTGATAAAAAAAATTTAATATCTTACTTCTAATAGTATTAATTGAAGCAAAAGGAAAGGCAGGAGAGAGGAAAAAAGAATTTCTCTAGATGCGAATTTAATAGTTCTCTGAACCTTATAAGAACAATTAAAATATATTTCTTTGTTGTTTTTTGTTGTGAGATGAGTTCTCCCACATCACTCTTCAGAAACCTTGGAAATGGCATTGGGTTTTGTAAAGAACATGGAATATTTTAATTCTTGATTATGAGAACATTCCTCCTAAGGGGATGGAAGAGCTACGAACAGAGGCATCAGTAATGCATGTCAGCCCTCCTTGAATACTAATGACTACACTGCTCTCATTTCATCTTCTTTTGAGATCTATTTCTGCACACCACTGAGGATGATGGCATTTGTTTCTTTAACACATCTTCCCATTCTTGATTCTTATAGTTGCTTCTTATAAAGTCTAGATGGTAGAACTTGACAGTCTTTTAAAAGAAGGCAGCTGTTCCACAATAAAAGAATGTTGTCCCCCAATTTACATTTCTGTGGGTCTGCTGATGTATTTGCTACATTTCACTGTATACATAACTCAGAGCCAAGCCTGTTTAAAGTTTACATTAAAGCAGCTTGATGGCTAAGAAACACTGAATGCTATGATACAGCACTTAAAATGAGTTACCAATCGGCACGCCTTATTTATGCCTTTTATTTGAACACTGAGAAATTCTACAGAAATGCGTTAGCTAGCACCTGGAAGTATGACATCCCCTTGGGTGAAAGGAAAGTAAATTTGTGAGGAGAAGGTTGCTTCCAGTGCTTGTGAAATGATTGCTAGCTCAAGGTTGAAGCATAAATTTTAAAAGCTAGAATATTTAAGTTGGCAGGCATCCACAGATGATCCATAAATTGTATTGACACAGAGGAACACAGAAGTTATGGTTCAAATGAGAGGAATAAAAACTATAAGGAGGAAAGGGATTGAAGTGGAAAAAAAGAACACATGAGATCCTCAGATATGTTAAAAGTCATAGAAGTTACAATTGCAAACTGTGAACTCAGGCTGTGTTCCTAAGCCC
>PVJC01018224.1:0-31579 GCA_004026665.1 Murina feae | reverse complement strand
GTAGGTGAGGGCAGTTGGGATGGACCCAGGCCTGCTGGGGAGGGCAGTTGTGGGGGACTCAGGCCTGCAGGGGAGAACAGTTGGGGGTGCCATCCTGGTATGGGGAGGGCAGTTAGGGTCAATCAGGCCAGCACAGGACCAGTTAGGCGTTTATCAGGCTGCCAGGGGAGTGGTTAGGGGCAATCGGCATTTGAGAGGTTGGGAGCCAGCAGTCCTGGATTATGAAAGGGACGTCGACTGCCCAACAGTGGGATCGGGCCTAAATGGGCAGTCGGACATCCCTCAAGGGTCCCTGATTGGAAAGGGTGCAGGTTGGTCTGAGGGACACCACCACCACCCACCACCCCCACTCTGTGCACGAATTTCGTGCACCGGGCCTCTAGTAATCTAATAAAAGAGTAATATGCAAATTACCCTCACTCCATCACACCTAAGCCATGCCCACAAGCCAATCAGAGTGGTGATATGCAAATTAACCCAGCCAAGATGGCAGCCAGCAGCCACAGAGATAGACCAAAGGAGGCTTCCCAACAGTGATGAAGGAAACTGCCTGCCTCAGCTGGCTGTGGCCTCCACTCAAGGCAACAAAGTTTCAATTATAGGAGATAAATAAACCCCAGAAACCTGCTTCCAGCCAGCCTCACTGGGACATTGGGTCAATGGGAGCTGTGACCAGCCTGCAAACAGCCATCAGCCCCTCACCCAGGCTGCCCAGGCACCCCAGTAGGGACCCGAACCCATAAGGGGCTGTGGGCAGCCTGAAAATGGCCCTCAGCCCCTTACCCAGGCTGGCCACACCCCCATAGGGTGAGGGTTCCCACTGGGGGCTTGGCCAGCCTGCAAACAGCCATCAGCCCCTCACCCAGGCTGACCAATAATAACAGCAGGTGAACATCCCCTGAGGGTGTCCCAGACTGCGAGAGGGCACAGGCTAGGCTGAGGGACCCAAGTGCACAAATTTTTGTACACCAGGCCCCTAGTTTTTACAATAAAAAAAATAGCATAACCTAAAGCCAAAGAAGCATTCCTTGTAAAACTGTTTAGTGCTCAACAAATGAGCCTATTTATAGTAGGCAATTCTTTTTTTTTAACTCTTTATATATTTTAGAGAGAAGGTAGCTTACTGACATATCTTCTAGAAAAAAGTCAGCAATATTATCATTAGGAATAATTCTTGAAATTAGAGCAGGAAGTCCTTTCTACAAAGCTATGGTGACAGTGCAGAAAGGGAGAACATGTCCATGGCATCTGTTCAGGTGACTGTGTTGATCTTGTCTGCCCAGACAAATGGCTGATGTCCAAAATATCAGAAAACAGGCACGTCTCAGGATATCAACATGGTAAACACAAACATTTTAAAGGGAACTTTAGTCAATGGAGACAGAAGTAATATTCAAATTTCTGACTTCTTTCATGGCCTCCAGTGACAAAAATTTTTTAATAAGGAGTTTTTCTTAATATTAAAATGCAAAGGAAATAAAAGTTTTCAAGTGAGTTAGTTAAATAATATGAAATTCATACTTATGCTTGACTTCTGGATTTTCTCCTTCCTGCTGACTATATTAAATTTAGAAAACTTATAGTTTACAAAATTTTTTTTTTATATTTTATTGATTTTTTACAGAGAGGAAGGGAGAGGGATAGAGAGCTAGAAACATCGATGAGAGAGAAACATCAATCAACTGCCTCCTGCACACCCCCCACTGGGGATGTGCCTGCAACCAAGGTACATGCCCTTGACCAGAATCGAACCTGGGACCCTTCAGTCTGCAGGCCGATGCTTTATCCACTGAGCCAAACCAGTCAGAGCCAAAATTAATTCTTACAGCGCTATATTAGTGATCAGTAAAATGGAGATGTAGATGTGAAAACTCACATTAAAATCACTGTAACATTCTTTCAATCCATAGAATCCAAAAACACGGTGGAACGTGATGCATTCTTTAAAGTATTAGTTTATGGCTAAAAAATTTCCTTCAGTCTTTAAATAAATGGGAACTTCCAATGAGCTTTTAACATGAAAATAACTTTTGCTGATTATCTCTTTGACTTTAACATTTTAAATGATTTTCGTTTGAAAAATATCCAGAATTAAGTATATAGAATAATTGGCAGCATGTACATAGTGACTAGATATACCATTCTAATAATTTGCAGAATGCAAAAGTAGTTATATATATTATACTAGTAGATTTATTTCCTCATTTTAAAAGGGGCTATAATAAATACAGCTTTAATTTATCATGACTTTGAAAATTCCTTGGGATTTTTATTATACATGAAGTAATGAATAACTAAATATCCTTTAGTCACAGTCTTTCACTCAGTGAACATGGAGTTTAGGCAACTTTCTATGTAGGAATATGAATCATCTAGTAGAAAGGTTTTTTTTGCTAGCTACTTGTATCCCCATAGTGATAGTAGGTATTAAACTGAAGCTAGAAGAACATTCCTTACTTTCATATGATCTTCAAATAATTTTAAACCCACTAAATTCTTTTCAAGCTTGAATTTCATGCGTTTCAATAACCCTGGGCTCTTTTTTGAATCTTGTTATCACAGTATATGTGATTTTAGAAATGTTTTTATTTAAGTCATAAAATAAAATGTACCCCTGCTCTAGCATGGATATTGCATGCCTTTCAATTTAACATGAGCCAACCTTCTCTCAGCTAACACCAGTGTTAGAATGGAGTTCCCACGGAATCACAGAAGCTGAGAGCTCTGTTTTATATGAAGTCTGTTACTGCTTCCACAGTGGAGGAAATAGCTTACTCTTTCTTAGTGGATTCCAAGAGAGTGAGACCTATTAGGTCCCATCAACTCAAATTTAGTGATTAGTGAAGACTTGAAGATTAGTGATAGACTTGAATTGTGGCCTGTGCCTGCACTTATAAAACAAAGTCAAGAAAGTTGTCACAAGATTTGGTCATTACAAGTGCATTTTTTCCTGAGTTAATGACTCAGTTCTCTACTTACATAGTTCAGTGTATATGCAATTTTATTATTGCTTTATAGAAATTTGTAGTAATATTCCATGAGTACTAATTAATCTGTTTTACTAGGATGACCCCAAAGGGTCAGAGGAGGATTGTATTCAAACTTGTTAATTCATTCACTCATCTATTCTTATTCACCTCTTCAACAAACTTTTCTTAAAACACATCAGTAAGCAGGGGGAAAATACAAAAACTAAATAAACAGCCATAATCTTGTTCTTACGAAGATTCAAACAAGTGGAGGAGGCAGGCATTAATCACATCACACACTAATGAAAATGCCGTGTCATTGCAAGGAGATATGTTATTTTATGGAAAGCAGCTCTGCATTCAGTATAGCAAAGCAACTAGGCTTTGTCTCCGGGTGATACAGGGGTGAAAGAAAGGCTCTGCTGAAGTTTGAGCAGGTGGGGTATGAGGGAGCCTCTGTTGAGGGAAGAAAATACATTTGCAACAATCATAGGTGGGAGTGAGGTGGCGAGCTGGGAAACTCAAAGGCCAGTGTTGCCGGTGTCCCAAAGGAGACAGAAGCAGAAGCTGAATCGGGGGGTCAAACCACTGGGAGATTTTCAGCAACTTACAAATGTTGGTCTTTTTAAAAAAGTAAATTGATTGGGGTGACATTGGTTAATAGGATCATTTAGGTTTCAAGTAGTACATTTCTATGATACAAGGTCTGTACATTGCACTGTGTGCCCACCAACCAAAGTAAAATCCTCTTCTGTCACCATCAATTAAGTCCTCTTCACCCCCCCCCCCCCGCCCAAACTTTGGTCTTTTATCCAAATAGCAAGTAGAAACTGTGACAGTGTTTGAGAAAGGGAGTATAGTGAATTTAACTGTAGCTCCCATAAAGATATATCTGAAACCTGACCCCTGGAACCTATGAATGTAACCTTATATTGTAGATATAATTAAGATAAGGCTTTTGAAATGAGATCATCCTGGATTATCCCACTGGGCCCTAACTCCAATGATATGTCCTTATAGGAGACAAAAAAAAAAAAGAGGTAGGGGAAAAAATTATATCCTAGAAACTGAATGTGGGAAATGCGCACCTCATATGGACATTCTGAGGCTGCAGTCTGAAGTTATAATGTCCAGCCGGCTGTGCTTCCTCAGGAGAGAGTCTGTTCCTTGATCCTTTCAAGCTTCTGATGATTGTCAGCATTCCTTGAGTTGTGGCTTCTCAGTCCAATTTCTGCCTCCATCTTCACATGGCCTTCTCCTTTGTGCCTTTTGTCATCAGGGACAGATAAATGAAAACCGCAACAATATATTACTTCGCCTCTGTCAGGATGGATAGCTATTGTGAAAATAACAACAACGACAACAACAACAAAACAGAGACAGGAATTGGTGAAGATGTGGAGAAACTGCAACATCGTACACTGTTGGTGAGAGTACAAGATAGTTCAGGCACTATAGCAAACATAGAGGTTTCTCAAGAAGTTAAAAATAGAACTACTACATGATCCAGCAATCCTGCTAGGTATTTATGCACAATAATTGAAGTCAGTATCATGAAGCAATATTAGCACTTCTATGTCCATTGCAGCATTATTCAAAATAGCAAAGTGTGGAAGCAACCTAAATGTCCATTGACAGATGAGTGGATCCAGAAAATGTGGTATATACATACAATGGAATATTACTCAACCCTAAAAAAGAAGGAAATCCTGCCATTTGTGACCACATGGATGGAGCTTGAGGATATTATGCTAAGTGAAATAACCCATTTCACAGGACGATAAATATTGCATGATGCCACTTCTAGGAGGTATGTAAGAGTCAACTTTATATCATCAATGAGTGAGATGGTGGTTTCAAGTCCTGGGTGAAGAGGAAAATGGGAAGTTACTACTGAAGGAGGAAAAAGCTTCAGTTGAGCAAGATGAATAAATTCTAGAGATCTGCTGTGCATTATGGTGCTTATAGTCAATGATATTGCATTACACACTTAAAATTCGTTAAATAAAAGGATAGATCTCATGTTAGTTGTTCTTGCCACAATAAAATAAAACTTTAAAAAGTTATGTGGACTTGGCCTTATTCTGTGGGATTTTCCTAAAAGGGACAGGAACTGAATGCAAGTATCCACTCTGTATGGCTCACAAGGTTCAGCTGCTGAGGGAGTGAGTCAGCAGGAGGTGGACAGAGGCAGCCTCCATGGTTGGAGGCTGAGGGCTCTTGTGATGAATCCTGCCCCAAAGCTCACACACTATACCTTACTTCTGTTTTTTTTTATCTTAAACCTCTAAAATACCTATTTTGTAAATGCATTTTGAAGATTAGTGTATCTTTGTAAAAGATTTAGCAAAGTTTTGGGGTTGTAGTAGGAGCTAAATAAACAGTATCGATGGTTATGGTTATTGCAAAAATGTTAGGAAGAGTCATCTTAAATATCCAAAACAATCACCACTGTTAGCTACTGTAATTAAACTAGAGACCCAGTGCACAAAAATTTGTGCACTGGGGGGGGGGGGGTCTCTCAGCCCGGCCTGTGCCCTCTCACAATCTGGGTCCCCTCGAGAGATGTCCACCTGCGAATCAGGTGCTCCCCGGGGAATCAGTCGGACATTCCTCTGGTAGCCCAGGGGCCCTTGGGGGATGTCCACTTGCCAGCTGGGAGAAGGCCTAAGCTGCAGTCAGATATCCTTAGCACTGCTGAGGAGGCAGGAGAGGTTCCTACCACCACCTCTGTACTGGCAACCATCAGACTGGCTTGTGGCTGAGCAGAGCTCTCCCTGTGGGAGTGCACTGACCACCAGGGGCAGATCCTACATTGAGCATCATAGTGACCAGTTATTCCCAGTGGTTCTGCTGATAGGGTCAATTTATATATTACCCTTTTATTATATAGGATAGAGGCCTGGTCCATGGATGGGGGCTGGTTGGTTTGCCCTAAGGGTGTCCCAGATCAGGTGGGGGTACTACTGGGGTGCCTGGCCAGCCTGGGTGAGTGGCTGATGGCTGTTTGTAGCAAAGCTGGCTGGAAGCAGGTATCTGGGATTTATTTATCTCCTATAATGAAAACTTTGTTGCTTTAAATGGAGCCCAGGTCAGGTTGCCCCTGACAACCCAGCCTCCCATTGCTTCCTTGAACCCAAGCCAGCTAGCTAGCTGGAAACAGGTATCTGGGGTTTATCTTCTATAAATGAAACTTTGTTGCCTTGAGCAGAGGTCACAGCTGGCCAAGACAGGTGGAAACCTTAGCTTCCTCCATCGCCAGGGCAAGCCTCTTGCTTGTTCCAGCTCTGTGGCTGCCGGCCACCATCTTGGCTGGGTTAATTTGCATATAGCTGCTCTGATTGGCTGGTGGGCATGGCAATTTGCTGGTGGGTGTGGCTTAGGTGTAGCAGAGTGACACCAATTTGCATATTACTCTTTTATTAGATTAGATGCTCTGCTCATTTGAGGAGTTGGGAAGAAACTATTCCTGAGAAGAATCTGAGGCAGAAAATTTCTTTTATTTATTTATTTATTTATTTATTTATTTATTATTTATTTTTATTGTCTAAGGTTTTACAACCTTTTTCCCCAGTTGACCCCCCCTCCCTGGCATTCCCATTCTGGGCAAGCCTCAACCGCCCCAGTGTCTGTGTCCATTGGTTATGCTAACATGCATGTGTATAAGTCCTTTGGTTGCTCTCTAAACCCCACTCCCCTACCATTGGTCTCTGGATCTGTTCTTGTTCATCAAATTATGTTGATCATTATATCCCACATATGAGTGAGATCATGTGATATTTATCTTTCTCTGACTGGCTTATTTCATTTGGCATAATGCTCTCCAGTTCCATTCATGCTGCTGCAAATGGTAAAAATTCCTTCTTTTTTACAGCAGCATAGTATTCTGTTGTGTAGATGTACCATAGTTTTCTAATCCATTCATCTGCTGATGGGCACTTAGGCTATTTCCAAATCTTAGCTATTGTAAATTGTGCTGCTATGAACATAGGGGTGCATATATCCTTTCTGATTGATGTTTCTGGTTTCTTGCGATACAGTCCTAAAAGTGGGATTACTAAGTCAAATGGGAGTTCCATTTAAAAAAATATATATTTTATTGATTTTCTGCAGAAAGGAAGGGAGAGGGATAGAGAAAGAGAAAGTCAGAAACATTGATGAGATGAGAGAGAAACATTAATCAGCTGCCTCCTGCACACCTCCTACTGGAGATGTGCCCGCAACCAAGGTACCCTTGACTGGAATCAAACCTGGGACCTTTCAGTCTGCAGGCCAATGCTCTATCCACTGAGCCAAACCAGGTAGGGCCATTTTCAACTTTTTGAGTAAACTCCATACTGTCTTCCACAGTAGCTGCACCTGCATTCTGACCAGCAGTTCAGGAGGGTTCCCTTTTCTCCACATTCTTGCCAGCACTTGTTGTCTATTGATTTGTTGATGATTGCCATTCTGACAGGTGTGAGCTGGTATCTCATTGTTGTTTTGATTTGCATCTCTTGGATGATTAGTGACTTTGAACATGTTTTCATATGTCTCTGGGCCTTCTGTGTGTCCTGTTTAGAAAAGTGTCTATTTAGATCCTTTGCCCATTTTTTTTGATTGGATTGTTTATCTTTCTTTTGTTAAGTTGTATGAGTTCCCTGTAAATGTTGGAGATTAAACCCTTATCGGTGATAACATTGGCAAATATGTTCTTCCATGCAGTGGGCTTTCTTGTTGTTTTGTTGATGGTTTCTTTTGCTGTGAAGAAGCTTTTTATTTTGATGTAGTCCCATTTGTTTATTTTCTCTTTAGTTTCCAATGCCCTAGGAGCTGTGTCTGTAAAGATATTGCTACTACATATGTCTGCTATTTTGCTGCCTATGGAGTCTTGTAGGATTTTTATGGTTTTCTGTCTTACATTTAAGTCCTCTAGCCATTTTGAGTTTGTTTTTTAGTATGGTGCAAGTTGGTGATCTAGTTTCATTTTTTGCATGTATCTGACCAAATTTCCCAGCATCATTTATTAAAGAGACTATCTTGACTCCATTGTATGCTCTTGGTGAGGCAGAAAATTTCAAACAGCCTTCTGCTGTTTCATTCAAACAAGCTTATGGGTGAAAAATCATATTGTGTTTAAAATAGAATATTTCTCAAACATCTGTATGTAATCATACTTATTAATTTTACAATGCTTATTTCAAATTTAATTCCATTGTAATTATGTATAGAAAGAAAAAATAGTCTCCGAATTTATTGACTCCTTAGATGTTCCTTGGTTACTTCTGAAAGCTGCAATGCATGCTTTCCCTTCATAAGAGTGTTACTTAATAAAATATTATTTACTTAGCAAATGACTAAATATTACCTTAGTGCAATGGAAGAAATAACTTACCAAATCTCCTCAGAATGACCATATATATTTCAGTAAAGATTCATTTATTTTAAACTGTTTGAAACTCACTGAGGTTCATATTTTCTCACATTTTATCTGAGAAATGCACAATGTTTATTTGTAAAATGGAAATGAATTTTAATATTGCACTTCTTACCGCTGTGGGGTTTAGAGTTGACTTGATATCATTAAACGCATGGATGAATTAGTGTGTTTATTTGCATGTGTGATATAGCTGTATTTCAAAGCAAACATTTCAAAGGAGCACCAAAATATGTATGTAAAGTTTGTATTTGCCTCCTAGTAATGTTCAGAGAGAGGGTTTGCATTGCACAGATCTGGGTTTATAAGAAAAAATTGACTGCTTGGAACTCCATTACTCAATTTTCATGGCCCAGACATGTAGGCAGACTTATAAATGCAAAATTTGCAAGTGTTTATGGCATAATTTTAAAATCTGACAATAAATAGGTAAAATCAAATTTTACCCACAGGTGACTTAATATTAGTCAAAACAATGCTTCTGCTCTTCTGTATTTATAACACAGAGCCAAGACACATGGGGCCAACATAGTTTGTGAGACAGTTACTCACACATTTCATTTTATAATGCTAACACTTTACAGTAAATAGCCTGAGACCAAGGACATATTGGAAATAGTGCCAGGGGGCTGGTGTGCCATTTCAGTTATCCATAAATGGAAATTTCTTTAATTAAGCACAACATGGTCTCATTTTTTCAATACACTTTCCTCTAGATTTTAGTTCTCACTTTTATTTTATTTTATGATAAATATATTGAACCTATGAGGGCCTGGCTTCACTTTGATATGTGTGTATTTGATTCCCATTGAAGTTAATGGGGGTTATGAATACCTATGGAGGAGACAATACACCCACAGCCTCTAAAACAAATTTAGAACAATTTAAAATGCCCTGGAGTGGTAAAGAGCAAGTTTAAGGGGTCAATAAGAGGGTAAAGGTATGTTTTAAAGATTATTTTTGTGAAAACTCTTGTGGCTTTGAGGCCCAAGGGACGAATAGATGAGTGTGAACAGAAAAAAAGATAAAAACTAACAAATATGCCTAGGGAAAAAGTGTAAATCACAGTTTATCTTGGCAGAAAGCGTGTGCGTGGTAACATTTTTTGTGAGTGCTATTTGTATTTCCAAGAGCTGTGGAACCATGCTCATCCCTGAGAGTGTCCTTGTGAGGTGTGCAGCTCCTACCCATCAGTTCTGTGTGACAGTGACATGAGACGCATTCAGTGGCCAGGATCTAACATTTTCAGTGGACAGTTAAGCTACCGTCAGTACGCCCCTGTGCATATGAGAGGTCAGAGTTAAAGGGGTTTAGACCTTTCCTTAAATCCTTGAGTGACACTGGGGGGTAGGGGAGGTGGGGGGAAGGGCAGGGGGAAAAAGAGATATATGTACTAATCTTTGTAAAGCTTTATGTAATAATAATTTTTTAAAAAATTAAAAAAAAAAAGTAAAAAAAAAAATCCTTGAGTGGCCGCATTAGGGTTGGATGGTGTAAGGAAACGCTGTTGTGTTATCTAAGAGGCACAGAACACATTTGTTGCCGTGTACCATGCCTGTCTCTTCATCCTTCCACTTCAGCCCCTTCTCTTCCATAGTCAACCTGATCATTAGTTAGCAAGGTGCCAGGAAGACACATGCTTAGAACCTCAGTCTTGAATGATATTTAAATGTTGACAATCCTACACTCTCCTTAAAAACCATCAGAAAATATTAATTTAGTCACTAATACCAAATGAAAACCTTCACCTTTGCTCCCCTTAAAGCAACAGCAAAAATAATCTAGTGCCAGCCTTGGCTGGCTGGTCCAGTTGGGTCCAGGCTTGCAAGAAAGGCAACTGATCTCTCTCTCTCTCTCTCTCTCTCTCTCTCTCTCTCTCTCTCTCTCTCTCTCTCTCTCTCCCCCTCCCTCCCTCCCTCTCTCTCTCTCCCTCCCTCTTCCCCCTCTCCTTTCCTCTATCTCTAAAAATCAATACCATCATATCCTCGCATAAGGATTAACAAAAATAACCTAATTCCAATCAGTTGCATAATAATACACAGCACCTATTTTGATTTAATATTATGTAGTGTAAAAACCATTGAACTAAAGTCACAATACCTGAGATATAATCTAGTGCTTCTCAGCTCTGGCTGCCATTAGCAACATCTGGTGAGCTTTTGAAAACTATAGGTATTAGAAACAACCTTCTTTATACCCAACAGTCTAATTCAATTGGTTAGGCATGAGGATTAGGAATCAATATTTTCAGATTCCTCAAGTGAGTTCACTATTCTACTTTCCATTTTACAACACCAATTTTTTATGAATTTCTCTCAAGAGTTCAACACCCCACCCCAGCTTCTATTTTCAGATTTCTGAAATTGGGCAACATATACTAGCCTGACTATCTCATAAAGTCATGAAGATCAAATGGAGAGATGATTTAAAAACTTGTGAAGCAAACACATGCTATACTTATGTGATATGAAAATGATCAGGTTAACATTCTTATGCTTTAAAGAAATACATTTGAAGAAACATTGGGAAAACTTTTTCCTCACATCTCCAATTCTTTTTGAATTTTCTACATTTGTTTCTTGATATTCAGTCTGTTTTCATGTGAGTATATGTTGTGTACTTGTTTCTGCATAGTGTTTGCTCATTGATTTCTGTCAACACAGTGATAAGGATAGTGAAAAGGGCTAGTGTGTATGTGTGTATATTTATACTAGTATGTGCGCACATGTGCACAAGTTTGTCCACTTTCTTGATAGATTTAAACAGAGGATGGTGATAAACATATAACAAGGCAGTTGGCCAAAGCATGTCATAGTATGTTCATTCAGCCAAAAAATAGTTTATTGAGGGATAAATATGTGCCAGTCTTTCTGCCAAGACACAGAAATAGATGACATTGTCAACACCCTGAAGAAATTCACAGGCAATTGACAAGGACAGACAAGGAAAACAACACTTATAATGCAGTGTCATGAACGCTGCAGTCGAAGATTTTTCAGCATCCTGAAGAAGTCTGTAAAGAGAAGTGAAAGGCATGAGAATGCGGTCAGGTAAGACATATGAGAAGATACAAAGTATGAACTGAGTCTTGGGGGACACAGGGAGTAAGTTAGCTGGAGAAAGGGGATGGCTCTTCCAGGCAGAGGCAAAAAGTGCAGGAAGAGAAGTGAAAAAATGTGGCCCCTTCAGGAAAGTTTCTGAAGTTTATGTACCTGCATGTGAGAATACATCTGGGGAGCTGGTATTGGATGAGGCAGGAGAGAGGAAGCCAGGGGCCAAACAGAAATGGATTTACAAATTAGTCTGAAGGCCATAGGGTTAATTTTATTTTCATAGGGGAGTACAAATAGTGTATATTTTTTTGTAAGCTCACCCCAATAATCAGGGGAGAGCAAAGGAGATGGACCAGGAGGTAAGATACCAAAAGAGTTCACCTTTAATATAGCCCAGGGGGAAAAATGATACAATATTGAACTAAGGCAGTGGCAGGAAGAAGGTCAAGCCATTTAACAGAGTAGAATCAATAAAATTCAGTGACAGATTATTTATAATCATATTAAACATTTTGAAATAAAACCGAAACATGGATAACGGAGTGTTAGAATGGAACAGTTAGTAGGCTAAATAAAGCCCCCTACCGCCCCAAAGATGGTCCTGTCCCAATCCCTGGAACTCTGAATACATTACTTTATAAGATAAAAAGGGCTTTGCAGCTATGATTAAATTAATGATTTTGAAATTATCTTGCTTTACCTATTGGGCCCAAAGCAATCACAAGGGTCTTTTAGGGAACAGTGGAGAATCAGAATCAGTAGTAGATGTGACAATGGAAATAAGAGGTTGGAGTGATGGGGGGAGGGATCTCAAGCTAAGGAATGTAGAAAAAGGTAACAAGATGAATTCTCCTCTAAAGCCTCCAGAAAGAAAACATCCTTGCCAACACCTTAATTTTAGATTTGTGACTTTCAAAACTGTAAAAGAATAGAATTTTTAAACGTCTAAGTTTATAGCAATTTGTTACAGCAACAATAGGGAGCTAATATGCAGATTTTTCTTGCCACAATGTTGGGTGAGAAGCAGATAGAATGGATATCAAAATACCAGAGTGTGAGACACACGCCTCCCTCCCCCCACTCCCATGTATATGTAATTGGAGAAGTTGCCTTTGGGAGGGGCCGCTTTCTCACCAGCCTAGGGAGGCATGCTTCATAGGCATTACTTGGTAAGCTTAGAAATAAATTCCCTGCAGTTAGAAGGCAGAATATTCACATCCTTTTCTTGACAGGAATAGCTGGGAACTGGGTTCCAAATGCTACTTAGGAAATCTAGATGGTGCAGGAAAGGCTAACTGACCACTCGACACTGCTGCTATTTAGAGACTGAGTATTTCAGTTGGTTGGAGGGTCATCCTGATCCGCCAAGGTTGTGATTCAATCGCCAGTCCGGGCACAGGTAAGAATCAACCAGCGAATTCATGGATGAGTGGAACATCAAACCAATCTCTCTTTATCTCTCCTCTCTCGTTAAATAAAAAAACAACAGACTCTGTTTTGAAGTTATGCTGGCTATTCAGGTACCAACAGTAATTAATATCTTTTATTTTCAACATGCTTGGATGTACATGCCTGACTCCTGCCCTTCCTTCCTTCCTTCCTTCCTTCCTTCCTTCCTTCCTTCCTTCCTTCCTTCCTTCCTTCCTTCCTTTCTCTCTCTCTCTCTCTCTCTCTCTCTCTCTCTCTCTCTCTCTCTCTTTCTTTCTTTCTTTCTTTCTTTCTGGGATTGAATTGTCTAATTAAAAACTAATGTTTAAAATCTCCACTTAGCTTACTCTCAACTATAGATTTCTATATTGTAATCTTCAACATTCCAATTCCTTCCCATTAATGGAAAACATTTCTTCTCAATTGAGTTCCGAAACGACTTAATTCTTCTTCAGTCATTCTTCCATTTTATGTTAATTAACATATGTATTTTAAATAACAGGCCCAAATCTTCAGTCTTTAAGATCAATTAAAAATGTTATGATAATAAAAATAAATAACAATTATTGAGTGCTTACAATGTGTGGCATTGTATTATGTTCTTTACATATCTTCACAATTTTCGAAGTTGAATAATACTTATAGTTCCAAGCCTATATAGGTAGTAAGTGCCAAAACTGAGACTTGAATCAAAAGAGTATGGATGCAAATTCACTGTTCTTACTCTTGCCTGCAAATAGAAGCATTGTATAAAATAGACCCTTACGTTTCACCAAAGCTGTGTAAGGGAGCTTTGAGAATTCTGAGATTCACAACTCCAAAGGAACCCATTTACCCTGTGAATAACAAATAGGTTTCCTAAAATCAGTAAAGAGCTTACTCTCCCACAGACTAGTCTCATCACCCACTTTATTCATTTATATCTAATATCACTGTAGATTACACATTATAGACTCTTGAATTTATTAGCTGTCACCTGTTTAATTCATTCAACAAATGTTGAGCATCTGTTGAATAAACAAGGTCCTTGTCTTCATGGAACCTGTAATCTGGGGGAGGGAGCAGGAATTATAAACATATAAATATTAAGTGTCTAGTAGGTTATTTTGTGGTTTTCATATACATAGAAATGTTGTTGAAGTCGTAGAGGCCACCTCAAACCAAGAAGACAACTTAGAGGATGCGAGAGTTTGCAAAAGCTTAAGGGACTTCTATTTGGAAAGAGCTGAGAGCAACCATTCTAACTAGATGGGTGTGCCATGGGAAATGTTGCTTTCTTGGGAGGAAAGGAAGAAGTCATGCTGAGCAGGTGTTATGCTGTGAATTTTGAGATACTAAGAAAATAACATCTGGACTGGTAGGTTTCTTTGGTTTACATATTCCTGCCCGTTAAGAGTTAGAATAACCTGACAATCACTGAAAATTTCTATAATGTCTGAGTTAGAATTTAAAACTTTCACAAGGAACGAAAGAGTAATAGCAATCCGTTCTAACTGTTGCATCCAACTCTCCTGCCTACGCTGTCTTCCAGTGCTACTCAAGCCTTCTGGAATGGCCTCTCTCTCATCGGGAGAGTTTGGGGCTTTCCAATTTTTTATATCTTTGCACATAAAAAAGGATGGGAACTTGTGCTTCATATTTACTGCTATTAGAAGCCTAATAAAAAGCAATTTTCTATTCCATTGCTTTTATTAATCATAGTATAGAACCTAATGTTTGCTTCTAACTTTAAATGACTCTCTGTTCTTGATTTTGGGTAAGGGGTTTAACTGATTTCTTAGAGAATTATAATGAGACACAAAACTTTTTTAAAGAATTCACCAGAACCCTAGCTGGTTTGGCTCAATGGGTAGAGCGTCAGCGGACTGAAAGGTCCCAAGTTCGATTCCAGTCAATAGGGCATGTACCCTGGTTGCGGGCACATCCCCAGTGGAGAGTGTGCAGGAGATGGCTGATTGATGTTTCTCTCACATCGATGTTTCTGACTCTCTATCCCTCTCCCTTCCTCTTTGTAAAAAATCAATAAAATAATAATAAAAAAGGAATTTACCAGAAAATCTGAATGCATGGCCCATTAAGTTATTTTTATGGTAATACCTGCTAAAAAGATAAACAGATTAACTATTGTGTTAACTGTCACCATCAG
This sequence comes from Murina feae, assembly GCA_004026665.1. Lineage (NCBI taxonomy): Eukaryota > Metazoa > Chordata > Mammalia > Chiroptera > Vespertilionidae > Murina > Murina feae. Next base: position 16,567 of record PVJC01018224.1, on the reverse strand, counting down.
CCAGCCTACTAGGAATCTTGAGATAAGTGCTACTATAACAACCCTTTATAAATATTTGAAATATAACTATCTCTAGGTTATTTTTCTAGTCAGTCTATTTGAGTTATTAACATTTATATTTGGTTCAAATTTATAAATAGAATAATTTTTAAGAAAGAAAATTAAATTAATGACATAATAATCAAATGAAAAACAAACATTTTGAACTTCAGAAAAAGTAATTTTTCTCAAGATTGTATGCAAAAATTCCACTCGCCTGTATTTACTCTAAAAATATTCACCTATGCCTTTATTCATTCAAGTTGTGAAAAAGCAATTAGTTTTTCTGTATAATACAATTTAGAAATCACTTGAAAGAAATAATACTTTTCTTTGCTATGATAGTAAAAATAAACTTTGCTGTTGTGTTCCTGTATTAACTGTTTAAAAGGCCATATGGCTCTGAAGTTGATTTTGACTTTCAATTCTCTCTCCAGTACATACTAGACATATGTTCTTAGACAAATATCTTAACCTAACTGAGCTCTTATTTCTTATTTATAAAATGAGAGCAGACATAAGTTATTTCACAAGCTTTTGAGAAGGTCAGATGAGATAATGTATATAGCATAGACAATGTATATAAACTAGGAATTCCTACACATTGTATTCATAAACACACTCAAAACTTTTTTTTATTGGTTAAGTGGGTTTGTAGAAAAATCCAGTGAATTGATATTTATCAAAGAAATATTTTGTGTTTTAAGATAAACTCCTTTAGGGATTTCTACAACTCAATCATATAAGAAAGGAGATCATATAACAATGAAAATGCCACAGTACTGAAGTAAGAACAGCATAACCTGTCCAGGAATTATGCTGGATAGCAGGAATATTTCTTCAATAGGACATCAATGCTGGATTTGATCTTCTTCTTATCTCAAGTAACCCTCTAAGATTTCATAAACTATTAATTTTAATGATATACATATTTAAATTTAATGATATACATATTTAAATTATTAGAAAGTAGTTGTCATCCTCCCCCCAAATTAGAGATCTTACCTTATTTTATTTAACCTGCTGGCATTTATGGAATCCCAGCCTCCTAAGACATGCTAGGCAGTCACTGGGTGGGGATGGAAGCAAATTCAAGAAAAGACATCATTACTACCCTCTAGGAGCTTATAATCCAATTAAAGGGATGCACATCAACCCTCAGAACAATAAAAAGCACATTTATGGACCAACATGCCAGTGAGAGCAAATCAATACAAAAATTCTGCAAGTTTGAAATATTTTTAATTGAAATTGTTTTCTGCTTGGGTATGGTCTGCAGTGGTCAGTCAAAATGTGTTTGCATGGTTGTCAAAAGCATGATTTGAAACTTTCACATCTTACAATTCATCTCTCTTTTATTCCCTTTCTTGTGACCTTTGTCCTATCAACTAGACAAATTATACATTTGCAAGGTGATTTATAGTCTAGCTTATATATTTCCATACTTACTGCAAAAAATTACATTATTACATTTACTACTCTCTTCTATAAAATAAAGAGAAAAATCCACTCTGTCAAGCAAAGAGATAGTTTATTATTCTAGATGAATTATTATAGAAGTTACATTAGGCAGGAACTGTTCTTTTGTTACACAGCATGAAAAAGCTCCATTCGATTCTGGTAAATAACTAAATAATGTTATAGACTCTAACCATACCTTTAAAGTTACAGTTTGTCTATTCGCAGAGCTTCGCAAATGGCAGGTCTTGTTAACTTCTAACAAATTACTCCTGGTGGAAGCTATTACATCAGTTATGATGGGATAGGATAAGTCCCCAACTTTTGGTCTCTGGTCTCTTTACTTTAAAAATTATTGAGGACTCCCAGAGAGTATTTGTTGAAGTTGGTTATAGCCACTGGTTTCTATTTCGTAGTAGAAATTAAATAAAAAACTATAATTTAAAATAACAATAATAAATCAGTTGTATGTTACCATAAGATAGCTTATGTAAAATTACCAAATTTTCCAAAACAAAATAAAGTAGCAAGGAGAGTGTCATCACTATTCATTTTTTCTAGTCTCTTTAACCACTAAATTCCTAACATCAGCTGATTGTAATATTACATACTGTATAGACTTTGGAAAACTCTACTTTGCACTTGTGAGGGAATGACAGCAAAAAGGGGAAAAAGCATCTTCATACTATTATGAAATAAGTCTGACCTCCTGGACCCCTGGAAAGAGCTTCAGGAATCCCAGGGGTTCCCAAACCACACTCTTAAGAACCATTGGGCAAAGGTATACTGTGAAAACATACAATCCTCAAATCCTAGAGGCTTAACTGTGAGGTTTTCTTTTTCTTCTCTTTCATTCTAATATCCATTGTGGATCAGTTGGACATTTTGATCCATGCCATTATAGCTCTCACTCTGGGACCCATTTTGGTGAACAGAACCTTTTGAGAACATTGCTGGCAACTGTGGCAAAGGGAAAAGAAAGCATACAAAATATGGACTGATTCTTAAAGCTTCTCCCCTGCAAGTGACACTTCTTACATCTGCTCACATGTCATGAAGGCAGGGAGGGATAACCCTTACGTATGGACAGACACAGGATATTAGCGAACAGTAACATTGCCTACTATACCCACTAATATTTTTTAAAGCACTTTTAACTCTGTTGTGTCAAGTCTTTAAGTGCTCATAGATTTTAATCTTGATCAGAATTTAGTAAGATAATCTTTAACTTTGCCTCTAAACCTGCTGGTTTTCTAGGTTTTAAACATTTTATGTCCCAGTAAACTGAATTAAAACAAACGAACAAAAAAGATATTTACACATGGCTGGCATATAGTATTGAATAAACAATCCACCAAATAAATGGGCAAATACCTGATAAAATGTCATTTAGACTTGGGCATGATATTGTTTGCCTAAAAGTCCAAAAATCATATATCCAAATACTGGTTATGCTAATTTTGGATCTTGGAAGGGTCTTATTGATAATTTAGCTCAACAACATCATTTAACAGATGATTTCATTGAAGTGGGAAGAAATTAAATAACATCATTTTAATTGTAAAAATGAAAATAGAGTTAATGGTATCCAGTATTATGGAAATGTTATTGAGTTTGGGATAGCTTCTATATAAGTCCAGATAAATAGTCAAATGATATCATCTTACAGATTTCTGCATCAGAGTTTTATTTTCCAACATCTAAAATTTCTAGGACTCAAGAGAAAAATTAACATAGTTTCAAAGCAACTGTAGCTTAAGAACTCTTATTTACTTAGCTTTCCTTGAGGTGCCCCTGGAGTAAGAATTCCTTCTGAATTTTTAGTTCTCCTATAGGCTTGAACTAATTGCGAATGCTACTGTGTTGACTACTTTGATTGCAAAAGCCATTTTCTAAAACCAATTATCCTCATCGAAATATCTTGCAGATGATAACAAGGTTATATAATATAAATTGCCAAGATGTGGGTGATTGCTCCCGTTAAAAAAAAGAGATTGACTGAATATAGATGAATAGAGAACACTGCATTTCCTCACAATATAGTAAAAATTAGTTGATGGGGAAAAAAATAAATGCTTGCATTCATAAGATACTTTCTTTCAAAGAACAAAATATTATTTTTTAAATATATTTTTATTGATTTCAGAGAGGAAGAGAGATGGAGAGAGAGATAGAAACATCAATGATGAGAGAGAATCATTGATCAGTTGCTGCCTGCATGCCCCACACTAGTTGATTGAGTCCACAAACCGGGCATGTGCCCTGACCAGGAATTGAACCCAAACCTTCTGGTTCATAGGTTGATGCTCAACCACTGAGTTATGCCAGCTGAGCAGAATAACATATTATTCTAATTAAACTTTACAATAGCCCGGTAGGGATAGAGAAAGGACAAATATTCCCTTTATAAAAATGAAGAAAATCAAGGTGTAAGCAGGTTCAGTGAAAGCCAGAGGTCACTCAGTGAGTTAGTAACTGAGCCAAGAAGACTTGATGCTTTTTCCTTCCAAGATGGTGCCCCAGACATGTAGCCACTCTATGATTATACATTTTGTTAAGTAACAAAAATTGGAAAAGCATCTTGGTTAAAGTATCTGGCATAGAACCTAAAATTGCAGGAAACAAGAAATTGCTTTCATTTTCAGAAGCATCCTCCCCAATATTTTATTTTCCCCCATTTTCTTTATATTTAAAAATATCTATTGTCTAACTTCAAATAAATGCAAATATAACTGTGATACAAAGTAGCATTTGTACCACTAGTAACATTAAAAACCTTCATGTACGAATGGGTGTTTAATTAGGCTGTATTAGATTAATCCCATGTCCCATTGGTTGTAACAAATGAAAAGTATTATGCACTGTTATGGAGATAGACATTTAAAGTTCAATGTAACTTTCATATTTTTCCATGTGATGGCCAGCTAGGACTTCCTTTTAATTTGATGAAAATTTGGTTTGTAAATCAGGAAACCTTTTAATTGCAAGAAATGCAAAGCAGAAGTCTCTAAAAAAAAGAATTGACATTACCTTTGTTGTTTGATACATTAAAGCAGCGGTTCTCAACCTGTGGGTTGCGACCCCTTTGGGGGTCGAACGACCCTCTCACAGGGATCGCCTAAATACACCCTGCATATCAGATATTTACATTACAATTCATAACAGTAGCAAAATCACAGTTATGAGGTAGCAACGAAAATAATGTTATGGTTGGGTCACAACATGAGGAACTGTATTAAAGGGTCACAGCATTAGGAAGGTTGAGAACCACTGCATTAAAGTAAGACCCGTAAGGGCCACCTCTACACAGTAAACTTCATATAAAATAGATAAAAGCTTGCTCCTTGGGCCTACATAGAAATTCTGACGGAGGCTTAGAAAGAACAACTCGGTACTTCTAATACGATCATATTGCCTAGGTAGCAGCAGAATATTTGTTATAAAAGGTCTTAAATGTCATTTTCTAATGACATTTCGAGGTAATTTTAGCCATTTTAAAAATAATTGCATATAGGTTCTAGTTATTGTCTAAGAAAAGATTTGCTTCCAATTTAAACAATGTTGGGAGTTAAATGTAAATTTAAGTAGTGAAACCTAATTTTTAAATCAGAAAAAATATTTCACCCGACATGTAAGTTTTGCTTTGTCACTGTACTATATTCCGTTCAGTAGAACAAAGACCGGATGCATAATGAGCTGATGTAAATGAAGTCAAATCAGCAAAAGCATAGTGGGGGAGGGGAAGGTGTAAAATATGCCAGTCAGCATAATGACCAGGGAGTAGAGAACTTAAATGTTTAATGCCTACACGTTCAGCTTCATTCTTCTGTCACAGCTTTGAATAGGTAGACTGAGGTGCTTGAAAGTCCAGAATAAAAATATCCACTGGGCCAGAAGAATTATTAATATTATTTAATAGCACAAATATGATCTGCACTCATATCATCGTCTTTCTACCACTCCCCCCACCTACGTCAGGAAAAAAATACAAGAAACAAGGTTATAATTAGAGACAATTAGGAAATGCTGTTAGTGCTTATTTGGGGCTTTCTCTTTTACCCTCCTGCACGGTGTACCAGCTTCCCATCTCCCAGCCATGATGGAAACTCAGAACACAATAGGAACACAGCAACAATATGAATTGCAAATACATGTATATCTTTCTGCACAACCTATCTTATGGACTCTTAATAAAATGAGTATCTTCTAAAAAATATCCTGAGCTGTAGATTGCTTTGCCACTGATGATGGGCTTTGAAAAAATACTACACATGCCTTACAATCAACTAGACAGAGTTGTGTTAAACAGAATTGCTTAGCTCTTGTCTGTAAACTACTCCCCTCCCTCTCCAATAAAGAAATGAATCTTGCTTAATAATCTGTGCTGCTTAGCATGCGTTATAACTGTGCATGTGAAAATCTTCATATTTTACATATCCACCACTTTAGAACTACAACATGCCTTCATCATAATGCTCTCATATTTAACATTTTCATACATAGATAGTGTGAGTTTTCAAGACTGACATGAAGATCATTTAATGCAGGGTCCGCACTATGCCATTTTCTCTCATATGCAGTTCCAAACTATGGCTATCTTGAAAGATACTCATAAATTCATTTCGCTGTCTAGGTAGTTTAACACACAGTAATTAAACTGGAGCTATAAACAGCAAAGCATATGCATGGACTTCTCAGATTTTAATATTACATTAAACTAGAGAATGTTAATTCCTAAAAAATATGCATGGATAATATGAAGGTGGAATTCTACTTTGGGGAGGAGATAGGTGGAAAATGAATTTAAAATTATTATAAAGTAAGTTAAATTTTTATTTTTTTACATAATTAAAACATTTGTCTTTACAGCTTAAAACAAAGACTTCTTTGCCACCAATGATGTGTACTGAGACATTTCTGTTAAAATAGCTTCACATATGGGGGGGTGTTGAGGGCCGAGGGAACACAGGAATCTGAATACTTGCTTTGTAAATATTTAAGCTTTTTGCAGGCTAGAATCTAAGGAAGAAATAAAATGCCAACCTTTTACCTTTGAACTCTTTTGTGAAATATCTTAATGTTGCCAAATGTGAATATAGTAAACTTAATCAGTAAATTTGACTGAGATTTATGAACTTTTTCATTCTAAATGCATTTACATATACACAAGCACATGTATGTACATAAATTTATTTTATTACATCCATTTTACACAAACTGAACCTTAAGCAGTTGAAGTACTAAAAAAAAGCCAATCAAAGTACTCTTCATATATCCTTAAGTCCATAAACCTCTTTAAATTGTCTCTTTTAAAAAACAGCTAATTTATGGAAATGCAGACTGCATTACAGAATATTTGCCAGTTATATCTTGATTCTTATTTGAAATTCCCACAAGAATATAGACATGACAGTAATATAAACCATAGAAACAGGCAAAAAAAAAGTATAACATAGGGACTTGTAAATAAATCCATGAATATCAAGAAGCACAGATGCTAAGATTATGCATTTTTACCAGTGCAGTTCAGTGCTTGTAAACTATAAGGCCAGACATTTGTAAGATGCAGTGTAGCTGGCCCTGCAGAGGGAGGGAGGGGAAGGAAAGACACTGAGAAAGGTGGGGAGGAGGGAAGAAGGGAGCGAAAGTGAGAGGGGAGAGAGGGAGGCAGACAGAGAAAGAGACAGTGACACACAGAGAGGAGGATTGAGGGGGGGGACACACATAGCCAGACACAATAACGCATAATAATGTTAACATTCCTGCATGTCTAATGGCTTAAATATGCTGTGTGCCTCACTCTGGCCCCACACGGCAGCTGATGTCAAAGAACCATTTAATATTTTATCAATAGTCCTTCTTTGAACCAATGCTTTTTTTTTTCTGCTATAAAAAGGATTCAGGGGTTTCCAAGCATAAAAAATAATTAAATCTCTTGAATGGCAAAATTTTAAAACACAACGTATTTGTGAATACCTCACGTTCAGCAAGAGTCACACCATTCTCCAACTCGTCTTACATTATTTACATCTTAGCAGTGTCAACATGTCTTATTTACAAAGGAAACAGTCATATTTTTAGCACCTTTTCTTCTTCATATTAGAAATTTATAGCTTTATTAATGTAAAGGAACTGGGTTCATTGAATTATTATTGTAATATCAGTTGGACTTTTAGGGTTCTTTTTCTTTTCGGTGGAAAATATTGTTTTCTTGTTTGATGGATACAATGCCTGTAACAAAGAATGACTGAATTGTCTTAACAAAGAAGATGAAGGCTGTATGTGTTGGTTACAATAGAATAACCAGCTTCCAGATCTCTTAAATCCACAATATATGTAGTGTAGGTCCTGAGTGGCTTTTGTTTTCAATGTCTTTTGTAAGCTTTTAGGGTTTTTTTCTGCATCAAATGTCAAGTTAATTTACAGGGCGCTATTACTGATATGTTTCCTTGGTTTGTGGTTTTCTGTGAAAGGCAGGCAGCTGAGACCAAGTCTTAGGCTGGGGGGGGGGGGGGGGGGGGGCAGCCAGCGAGCCCATAACACATACACTGTGCCAAGGTCTGTAAATTGGCTGCCCGTGTGACAGCGGGACCAGGGAAACCTCTAGTCTTCATTTGCATGCTGAGGAATATCCAGGATTAAACCGGACTGATTTTCATACAGGATTTAGACCTGACATTTATTATTCGGTTCACAGACCTCTTGAAGGAAAGTTTGTTTTCCACTCATAGATGAAAAATCTTCTAAGATAAATAAAGACTGGCTTAGCAGTAACAGTAAATAAATATCTTTCCTGTATTCCTTATGAATTTATCATATATGATTACCAGACAGATGTTTGCCATTAAATTATTATATTTTCCTCTTTAGCAATTCTAAAGAAAAATATCTATCAAGTCCCCACTCAGTGTTTATGAAATATATCCATTTAATTCTGAAAGTTGATTTTTCATAAATAAAATTTAGAGACAGACACTTGCTTTTTAGAACAAATTAAAACAATATTGGAGTAGTAAAATACTCTGAAATGCTTCGTTTTACATCTGCTCCATGTGTTTTTATGAGAACAGAGAAGATTTTGGTTGTACTGTAAGCATCAATTACTTTTATATAAAACATGAAAATTATAAATGAATGCTACACATGAGCCCTATCTACCAAATTTATTACATAGTTCATTTTCATTGCTAGATAGATCCATAAAATATTTTAGTGTCTTTTAACATTTAGATATTAATTGTTTGTCCACACAAACATTTATAATCCAATACTTTGGCAATATTTTAACTAAACTGAGGTTTAATTTCTAATGTTCAAACAAAACATAATTTGACACAGTACCAATATGAAGAAACATAGTAGAATTGTTTTACATTTTCTGGAATGCATTTTCTATATGGGCCAAAGCAAACACTGAACATAGTGATTAAGAAGGCCCAGAAGAAATTTAGCATTCCTCATGTATTAAACAACAGAGTTTTCAAATGTATTGAAAATACATGTTATACATTTAATAAATATAATGTAAAATAACATAAATGCCAGCAATTAAATATATTATTGTTCCTGTCAGTGCTTATGTAAAATAACATTGTAAAATCTGCTACATATTTGAATTTTTAATGTGTCAATGGAACTTTTGAAAATGTGTCCCAGTATTTGATTTCTTATTCATAACAAATCTTAAACATAAACAATATAAGATGTGTTCTTTGAAAATTCTGTTTGCTTTAATGTTTCATTTCATTACAAATATACATATTAATCACATTTACTTCTTCAAATTAATTTATGATTATTCTTAGTAAGATATCTATATATTATTAAAGTTTTATACAGGCTATATTAATGAACTTTTTATAGAGAGATATCAACATCATATATACAATTCAGATTATTAACCAAACATTTAATAAATGAACAAATGAGTTCATCTAGTTTTTCTTAACATAATTACCATATTAACATGCACATGAATAATCATATTCTTTATTAAAAAGTTAGATAAAACAGAAGAGTAGAAATTATTGCTGTGAAAAGATTTTGGTCATTTTCATATTGAAATATTTCTCCTTTATATTTATGTAAATTATAAATGTTAACATCAATGTTATTGTAAAATGTGTCTACACATGTAATGTGAAGAGAATCAAGGCACTTATTTGCACAATTCAGGCTAAAACCCTCAGTTTTGCTTGCAATGGATAATTGAAGCAAAAGTGTTTTCTCTGAATTATCTGGATGATTGAATCAGTGCTTCACTTTGCTTTATATGTGTATATAGACACAGCAATGTGTCTTCAGAAACTGCCACTTTAAAAAACATGCAAGTACAGAACACATTCATTACGATGCTGCTACCTTTTAGGCTTAATATACCACTAAACTTATTTGTTAATCAAATTGGAATCTCAAAAAAAGGGGAGGGGTTAAATATATTTTCCTAAGTAATTATTTCTAAAGCAATATACAGTGATATTTAGATGTAACATACAATTATATATGCATCATTCAAACTAGGTTTCTCTAACCTTCTCTGGCATACTAATGACCCAGTATCCTTGTTATTACTTCTATTAGCAGTCTACTCCCACAGTAGGCTCTGCTAATTGTATGGAGGGTATTCACAATGCTGTGTTACCAATAAAGTGCTGAGGAACATTTAATTGTGAAAGTTTGACCCTCAACCTGAAATCCTGGAAGTATGTGCTGGAGAAAAAGGAATTCTGAATCCAGTTGGTTGGAATGAGAAGGACCATTTTGAATCAAGCTAATTTTTAATGACTTTATTGTTAATACATTTAAAAATATGGCTGATCTAATGAATTGAATTTATACAGTTATTTTACCTTTTTTAGTGACTGTATAAGAAATAGATATTAATTGCCTCACCCTTTAAAACTCTAGATGTCTCTCAATCAAATTGTGGGCTCTTTATTTATACCTTCAATGTAATTAGTATTGCTCATTATTCATGACAAACATAAGAAACAAGGAAAAGCACTTTTACTTGGTGATCATTGTAAATATGAAATTGTCATGCTGTTCCTAATTAGTCACTGATAAAGATAATATGCAAGTTTCTAAGAGGTGCAGCAGACTTATAACAAAATTCAAATATGCCACACTTACTTCAATTATTGAAATTATTATTTCAAATGCCTATGCTTAATAAAGTTGGTACACCATGTTTGCCAAATAATTCTGTCAGGCAAGGGTTCATAGTTAAAAGTAATTAAGCAATTCAGCCTCATCTTCAGAGGGTATACACCCATGTTCAGACTTTTGTTGGTGTAATATGCTTGATAAAAAGTGCCACCCAAGAAAAAATTCAGTAAGTTATACTTTTTAAACTTCAACAGGTAGAGGATCAGTTTTAAAGTTGCTTTTAAAAAACATTCTAGTAAAGTATTTGAATGTTTAACATTTTTATTATCCAAGTTTTTACCATTTCTCACTACTCCCTAGAGAAGGGCTGAGAAAATATTTAAAATACTATAGAAATATAAAGGATAAGATCTTTGTCACTCTCGTTTAAATTGATGTATGCTGCTGTCCTATAAACGTCACATCAGATAACCCTGAAAAATTACCATGAATCTCCATAATTACGCATATTCATGATGCTGTTTTGCATAGTGCTAACAGCAGACTGCATGTGGGGTGGGATGTGAAAGGGGGTAGGAGTGATGTGACAGATTAAAATTATTACCAGTATTATGGAAATAGACATAGCAACAGTTCCATTTTGTTAGGTCTTATAAAACAAAAGCATATCATAAAATTGCATAATAATTAAATAACTAGGACTTTTTTTCCTACACACTTCACCCTAAGAAGTTAATAGTGATAAGCTGTCTAGAGATGTCATGGTTACTTGAAATGTGCTTATATTTATCATAGAGTCCTAGGAACAGGACTCTGTCAACTGAAAACGGTGGATGCTATTTAACTTGTTTTGAGTGGGGAGGGGAGCTAGTGGGGAGACGGAGAATTTTCAAACCTTCCAAGGTACATGGGCTTCTTATATGGTTCAAAAGCTCTTGATGAGCTGAGTGCAAATCATGGGCGTACATTTCCTCTGATAAATATGAGGGCCGAATCATATTTGATAAAATGTTAAAAGACTCTACGAGATAGAAAAGTTGTCTAGTGTCTGTCTCAATAGCTTTTTTGTGCTGCGGCAGAGAGCAGAGTTAATCAGGGACTCTAGAAGTAATTATCGACAGAGTTTGGGTAATACAAATGCTTGGGTAAACAGCGATTGTTCTTTCCACAAGATTTCAAGTAGAAACAACAATACTGGTATTGTCCTCCACTTCTCATTAAGGGGACTGGGGAGGGAGTGCTGCACTGCCAGGCGCATGGGAAACTGACAGGCAAACTGTGCTCCGAAGGGCTCTCCCTGATCCCACTACCACAAGCTCTGGCTTTTGGCATCAGGAGTGCCAGCTGCATCAGGAGAAGCCAAGCTTGTCATACCATCTTCACATCAAATCCACTGGGCACAAGAGCTAGAGCGTAGTTAGAGCTTAATGAAGAAACAAGTACAAAAGGGAAGATTAGGCCTTGTTAATACTTGCATTCATTTGTTCTTACAGAAACGGAACTGGTTGGCTTGTTATATAGAACTCATTCCTTGTTCTCTTAAGCATAAATGTTACATTAAGGGTGCATTTTTCATACTGTAAATGCACAGGGGGGAAAATTGTTCAGTTCCCCTGCAACTATCCGTCAGAAAATTGTTTTGTCAAAAATGCCACTTGAAACAGTGATGTCCATGACAACTGTCAAAATTGGTAAATAAGTACTTTTTATTTTTTAAAATATTAATGATATTGTACTTCTTGTTACATGAGTCATTTTCTTGCATACGTAAGTGGTACCATTGCATTCTTTTGAAGAATTGGGATGTGAAACTTTATCTTTTGTTATTAGATAACAAACAATCTCCTCTTTGGGGTAAAATATTTATACTTTATGGCAGCACATTACTTTTATCTTCAAATTAATTGCATTTGAGAAAAAAAAGAACCATATTTTGAAGTTCACTATAAACTAGCCAGAAAGTTTGACAGCAGTACGCTACAATTATTTTTTATTGTTGTAAGCAATCAGTCAACTGTACAAAGGTGTATTGTATACAGCTGCAATGTAAAACTTATTTTTGTTTATGCTACCTGTCAACCACTTTAATATGGCTAAGGTGCATTCTATATTATGTTATTCCAAAGGAAGCAAGAGCATTTAATGGACTAATGTATTTTCTATTCTACACTTTGTTCATAATGTGGGTTTTTGGCTCTTAAACTTTAGGGATATGTTGCAAGAAGATAGGCAGTTTGTTGTAGATTCCAAAGAGAGAAATGGGCAATATCTGTAGTGGAATTGAGATATTTGAAACTCCATGAGGAGACCATTCATGGGCTTTGCCTTGCTTATGATGGAAAACATAGGAATATGGACAGCTAGGTATTCTTTCAAAAAATAACTTTCTATAGACATATGAAAAGACAATCTCCAGACACAGCACAGTCTAATTACTAAATAATTTATTTTTTATAATAAAAGCATTTAAATTAAAGTACATTATAGAAATGGCAAATGTCCTGACCACTGTGGCTCAGTGGTTGAACACCCACTCATGCACCAAGAGATCACCGATTTTACTCCCAGTCAGGGTGCAGGAGGTAGCCAATTGATGCTGATGTTTTTCTCTCTCATCGTTGTTTCTATCTCTTCCTCTCCCTTTCTCTCTCAAAAAAAAAATAATAAAAACATATTAGAAAAAGAAATGGTGAATGGCCCAATGATCAACTCATTTTATATAAATTGAGTTAGCCTAAGGTAAATTTATATCTCTACTCAAATAATGATGATGACGACAAAGGACATTATAAATTAAATTTTGTATAGTATGAGTAGTTGACTATTTCATATAAAGCACTGGTTCTCAACCTTGGCTGCACATTAGAATCACCTGGGACTCTTTTTAAAATCCTGATGTTGTGGCCCCACCCCATAACAAAGAAACAGAACTTCCAGAGGATGAGGCCCAGAAATCAGGATTTAAAAAAGATTCCCAGGTGATTCTAATGTGCAGCCAAGGTTGAGAACTACTGATATAAAGCAAGACTGCATCTCAGGTATTACTAGCAAATTATTCCTTAATTTTTGAGAAATATTATTGGAATTTACAGTGGCCTAATATGAACGAGTCCTTTTTTCCTTCACATGTCTTAAAGAAAACCAATGTTTTCAGCATGGTGGGACTGAACCCTGTTTATTCTGTTGGAATCTGGAAATATCACCAAATTAGAATTATGTATTGAGTTCCCCTGAACTTTGACTGCACACAGCATTATATTTTTGTGTAACATGATTTTGCCCACATGTATATAAAACATCCAAACTACAGTGAGCCTTGAAATACTCAAAAATATCTCAAATTTCTTAGTGCACATACTTCTCTAAACTCATGGATATCACCATTTTAAGGTAACAACAGCATGTTAAAATGTGAGGTCATGTTGTAGGGAGCTAATTTCATTACAAACACTTCTTAGAGAATTTGTTACAATAGATTTATTGATTAACCATTTATTAATGATTTATAAGTAATTCTTATAAATAGTGATTTTCATATACTTTCAGTCCAAGAGCAGATAAATTCTGAATACTAAATATTACTATTTTTACTTGTTACTCCTATTAGTAATTTTTTCAGTAGTTTATAATTAAACATAACAGGCAGATTTGCATGATGTCTCCAAATGTGTTTAGCTATATAGTAGTATTAATATAACTTTTTGAGATTACAAGTAAAGTGAGACTACATTTTCCTTTCTGAGCAATATAACTCCTTTTTAAATTTTTATTAATAACTAAGGGCCCGGTGCACAAAAATTTGTGCACTTGGGAGGTCCCTCAGCCTGGTCTGTGCCCTCTCATAGTCTGGGACCCCCTCTGGGGATGTCCACCTGCTGGCATGCCTGGTCAGCCTGGGTGAGGGGCTGATGGTTGTTTGCAGGCTGGCCAAGCCCCCCAGTGGGGACACTCACCCCAATGGGGTGTGGCCAGCATGGGTGATGGGCTGAGGGCTGTTTTCAGGCTTTTCAGTCTGTCCATAGCTCCCATTGACCCAATGTCCCAGCAAGGCTGGCTGGAAGCAGGTTTCTAGGGTTTATTTATCTTCTATAATTGATACACTGTTCCTTTAAGCTGAGGCCTAGGCAGGTAATGAAGCCTCCTGTTGGTTTCAGCTTCGTGGCTTCTAAAATTGAAAGAATGTTGCCTTAGTAGACTCTAGGCAGACAGTTTCTTCCATGCTGGTGCAAGGGAAGCCTGCTGTTTGGTTAACTCTGTGGCTGCTATAATTGCAACAATGTTGCCTGGAGAACAGAGAGGCCCAGCCAGCCGGCCAGCAGACAATTTACTCCTGCTGTAATGGAAGCCTACTGTTTACTCTAGCTCCATGACTGCCGGCCTCCATCTTTGCTGGGTTAATTTGCATACAGCTGCTCTGACTGGCTGGTGGGCGTGGCTTAGGCATCCTGTAGAAATGGTCAATTTCAACATTACTCTTTTATTAGATTAGATTGCTTCAGCATTTATGTGACTGCACTATTATATTTATTTCTAAAACTGTCTAGTGAATTTTTCCTGATGCAGTTATGTATCAATAGGACATACAACAATAGTATGTACAAGAGGATCTTTACTTTTGGAATTGCATCTTAATATATATATATATATATCTTAACTAATAAAAGTGTAATATTGAAATTAACCGTTTCTCCGGGATGAGGTAAGCCACGCCCACCAGCCAATCAGAGCGGCTGTATGTAAATTAGCCCAGCCAACATGGCGGCCGCCACTCACGGACCTGAGTAAACAGCAGCTTCCATTGCAGCAGGAGTGAAAGTGAAACTGGGGCCCGCTCCACTCCTCTTATCCTTAAGCAAAACACACATTGGCAACATAATAACAATCATAGAATCCTCGGGAGCTGAAGGGAACAGCAGACCTGGCCTGAGTCTAAGAGTATAACATTGTTGCAGTATAGACTCCGCAAGGTGAAGCAGAGAGGAGGCTTCCTTAGTAGTTAGTAGGCCGGCTTAGAGGAACAGTGTATCAATTATAGAAGATAAACAAACCCCAGAAACCTGCGTCCAGCCAGCCTTGCTGGGACATTGGGTCAATGGGAGCTGTGGGCAGCCTTAAAGCCTGAAAGCGCCAATCAGCCCGTCACCCACGCTGGCCACACCCCAATGGGGTGAGGGACATTCCTGGGGGGCTTGGCCAGCCTGGAGACAGCCATCAGCCCCTCACCCAGGCTGGTCAGGCATGCCAGCAGGTGGACATCCCCAGAGGGGTCCCAGACTGTGAGAGGCCACAGGCCGGGCTGAGGGACCTCCCGAGTGCACAGAGCGGCTGCAGGGTGGAACAGCACAGGACCCGGGACCAGTGAGTGGGAACGAGGCGGTGGGGGCCGGGGACCTGCTTGGTGGCTCCTCAGGCCCTTTGCGGGACACTGGGGAGCGGAGCGAGGAAGAGGCGGTGTGGGCCAGGGCCTGCTTGGCGGCTCCTCAGGCCCTTTGAGGGGCACCAGAGAGGGAGTAAGAGGTGGTGGGGGGTTGGTGGCCTGCTTGGCGGCTCCCCAGACCCCTTGACAGCACCAGGGAGTGGAAAAGGAAGGCAGCAGGGGACTGGTGAGTGGGAAAGAGTTGGCAACCTGCTTGGCGGCTCCCCATGCCCTTTGGGGGGCACTGGGGCGCGGGAAAACAAGCTCTTGGGGGCTGGAGGCCTGCTTGGCAGCTCCCCAGTTCCCTTCCATATATCAGGGAGCAGGAAAAGGCTGGCCTGACCACAAGGTGGGGTTTTCCCTGCTTTCTGGTGGCTGGAGGAAGATGGGCAGTAGGCAAGCTTGGGAGACAGGCAGCACCCAGCCCTGGCCACAGCTCAAAAAAAGAGAACAACATGCAGGGGAGGGCAAGAGTCTGAGAGATCAACATAGAGGGGGTGCCTGCTCCAAGCCTGGGGGCAGGCCCCCAGCAGGTAGACACACACA
>PVJC01018223.1:0-31573 GCA_004026665.1 Murina feae | reverse complement strand
TAATATGTCCTAAATCGCTTAGCAAATCCATTCTTCTTCCTCACTTCTGAAATACGTGAGTGTGAAGATTGAGACTTCCTGGGGGGGGGGGGGGCACAGGAAACAATGAAGTAAACAGAACGTCAATATGTAAGGTTGGCGGTGGGCTCCTTGAAGGTGGGGTGACCTGTTCGTTTTTGCATCCTCAGCATCCAGAGCAGTGGATGAGCTAGACGAGGTGGTAGCTTCTGTCTGGTGTATTCCCCACCGAGGCCCCAGAACCAACCCACCTCCTGCCGCAAGCAGGTGCTCACACTTTTTGTTGAGTAGATGATTCACTGCATGAACTGTATAGTAAAGATCTATCTAATAAACAGAACAAAGTCTGGGTTTCACCTCCATTGTACCACAC
The DNA here is from genome assembly GCA_004026665.1 of Murina feae. NCBI lineage: Eukaryota > Metazoa > Chordata > Mammalia > Chiroptera > Vespertilionidae > Murina > Murina feae. Next base: position 31,182 of record PVJC01018223.1, on the reverse strand, counting down.
TATAACTACATTGTATGTATGTACATCTTTTTATAGGGGCAAATAGCACAACTGTGAGAAAATCCGTTTCAAAACTTTTCACAGCAAAGAAGAGAAATATAAGAAATGGACACACAGAGTTGTTGAAAATTCCCAGAGAAAGTAATTTCAAAAATACAATATAGAAATGATCCTAGGATATTATGGTTTTATTTTCATCAATTGTTTTATTTTGAGAGGAAAAGTTTGTTCTTTTAACTTCTACAATGTGCCCCTCTCCAAAAAATAAAAATAAAAAATGTTTCTTTGTACAGCTTTGCGACTGTCAGAGAGCAAAGGAGGAAACGTGATAAAATTTGACAGAGAATAATAATAATAATTTAACACCTGCTTTATTTATTCTCTAGTATCCTCTCTGGAAAGGGGCATATATACTAAGAATGGAATTAAATGACAAATACAATGACATTGTAATTTCAAAGAGTGTGACATGTTAAAAATTTGATAGCCATTATAAAATACCCACATAATCACATTTATATTGAAAAGGTCATCACCTTGTATCTATATTTTAAATATATAAAGTCTATCTTTAAAGAATTTAAAAATAATTTCACACATATATTTCTTTCTTCTGATAGGCACAACTGTGCTATTTTGCTTTTACATTGCATGAAGTATTTCACTATATAAGCTAATTTCAAATATTGTTACACTAAAAGCCTTAAATCATTTTTACGTTCACTTGTTAAATGCTCAAATATGGTTATGTTAAAGGAAACAATTTTGACTTTCAGCCATCCATTTTTGAATTTGTAAGTCATTTTTTTTTCTAGACTGCAAAAGTGTATGACCAAATAAACTGACAAAACACATCAGCAACTAATATAAACATGTAATTTTAATGCCTTCTAATCACACAAATTAACATGAGATTTTTCTGCTTGTACATGACCTTCTTCAAATTATCCCCCCATTTTGGCTGAATCAGAACAAGTGTGGGCTATTGATAAAAAACCCTAAGTGTGTGAAATAAGAGCCTCGTCTCTTCTGCCAGACTCCTCTTGACAGAAAAATGATAGAAGCATCACATCCCTGGGAGAGTAAATGCAAACTGACAAGAGATGAGCCTTTAGATGTTGAATATAATCTTGAATTGTGCTTGAAGTGTCTTATTATCTTGTCTTTTGATGTCTGAAGGGGTGGCTTATTGTTAGAAAAAGGAAAACCCTAGCACATCTTTGCCATCTTTAAAAATTGTTTGGCCTTTAACAACTGCTTTTCCAACTAATGTCCATTTCTCCTGACAATAAATATGGCAGGTCGTCGCCAAGTGACAAACCATTTACTTTACATGCCATACTCTTATGGTTTTTGAGAGCTCGTGTGGAAGTGTATCTTAAAAGGCCCATAGAAATTAGCAGTATTAGAAATGCTAAGAAGTCTGAGGTCTGTGTGCATGTACTGGTGTGAAGTTACTCGTCATGGTGACTGCCTGCTGTTTCTGGTTTTGTCTCTCACTGGTGCCAAATTCAAAATTCAAGTTCTTTATTTATTGACTAAAAATAGCCAGGCAAAATAAAGAAGTAACAACCCAATCTGCTAGGTTCAATGAAAGAAATGCAATACACACACACACACACACACACACACACACAGTGCAATATTCAGAATAATATTGAAACAAAATCCTATTTCTCAGTAGGCTATCAAGGGCAATGCTGGCCTTGCTGAATTTTGCCTCCTATCTCAGGCTCTTCAGCACTTTTTAATTTCGGCTGTCCTTTTGGTACCCTACCCTTTGTATCTACCATTTGTTTTGTGGTTTTTGATTTAACTTAAAAGTTTAATGATGTTCCCTGTCAATAGGATTCCTTGGCAGCTAAATCACAGCCATGCCTGTTTTCTGTCACCCAGCCAGATCTTGTGAAAGCTTTCAAGATCTTTTCTCAGACCTCCTTCACTCTAAGAATCCATAAGAATTCTCCAAAGGACCATAAACTGTTAGAGGGTTCAGGTTATTGTATCATTATAAAAACATATTGATACACTACAGATGACAAGACGGGTAGCTACCACTCGAGGCCAGTGCAACCCCCTCAGCTCAGTGCCATCAGCAGTCTCCAATGTGTTCTTTGTTTATGTTTTTTGTGTGTTGTTGTTTTTTTTTTTTAAATCAGGCACCTATAGGCGTCAGTCCCTTTGAAAACATGATGTTTACTTTTTAACACTTTACTGATTGCCTACAGATTCTGGGTGGATTGTTAGAAAATTACTTATAAACACGGAATCTAATGGGAAATTAAATATTCCAAACTAAAGCAAAGAAATAGACCAGTATTCCTGTAAATGTGAATAATTTCTTAGGTAACTCTTTCATGAAGACGTGACTTAATCTTAAGAATCATGAAATGATGAGCCAATTGACACCTAAAACAATGGTGTTTGTTTCTTTCCAAAAGTTTATGAAAGTTTTCCCACATAATCAGATGAGCCCTGTTCTAAATATTTACCCAGGGATAGACTGCAGTGCACTTTATGGATATAATTAAAGGGATCCATTAACGTGTTCGTTTTATTCAGTATTTCTGTCATGCTTCTCATTTTGTAAACTGTATGCTTCCTTTTTGACACATTTATATCTTCCAATATTTTGCTAAATGAAATTAGATACATTCAGGGGAAGTGCAGGTTTGGGAAAGGGTATTTCACCACCTACATCTATAAATTTTTAAATATAGGAAAATTTTCCATTTGATGTTTTTATTCTCTCTTAGCCTTGGTTGGGCTTACCCAGACTTCATTCTGCAATAATACTCTCTTGTGCTTTTTACACAACTCTGAATGTTCGAATTTTTAAATCAAATTAATCCCTCAGCCCCCTTCTACTCCAACAGTGATGAGTTTGTCATACAATAGGTAACCACACGTCATTAATTTACGAAAATAAGTCTTGCCATATTGAAACTAAAAGACAACTCAGCACATATGTGGCCATCAAGAACTGCAAAAGGAGATTAGTAATACCATGCTATTTTAATATCAATGCTTAAAATATGATTTCTTTATTGTGCATCTGTCTTAATATGTGTACATGTAAAAGTATATCTAGGCACATGGAATCATAACAGGAGTGTGTAACAATTACTGAATACAGAATACTTTTCACTTAAAAAAGAAAAAGATGTTTATCTTGTGATATATGTATACCTACAAACAGACAAATATTTAGGTATCTGATATTTAGATTTCAAGAGTCTTTCTGGCTTGGGCAAATTTGGTATTCTTTAAGTATATATAAATCATAGAGTGCAGAAACCCCTAAATTTCCTGGCTGAATTAAATGGCACACAGTCTGAGAAATCCTGTAGTCTCTTCTGCTCAGTGTAATAGCAGCTTCAAAGAAGACACTGGAACTTTGGATTATAGCCCAACTATGCCTGAAGCAATCCTATAATATAATCAGTTGTCCTTTATTCACAAGCTTGATTTGAATAAGCTTATCTGGAAACTTTTTTTCAATATTATACATAAGTATAGTATAGAAACTTTTTTTTCAATTCTATACTTGTGATGTATGTATAGCATGAGCAAAAAATATTATAAATTAGGATTTATTCATTTTATGATAGGGAAAAATACCCACATATTAGTAATTTGACCAGACAACTTGGAAGTCTCACACAAACACTAGAAAAAATATGGAGGACACACTAGGGACACACACACACACTTATTCACTGTGCAATCATAATGCCTAAGAACAAAAACACAGGAAAGCAAAAATAAAGTATAGAACTGACAAGTAAATAGAATTGCAAGTGGAATTTTAAAATTGCTATTTTAAAACACTCAATATAATTTTTAAATATGCATTTCCTTGCTTTCACAAACTTTTATTACTGAATTTTTTCCCTTCATTAATAGGATGAAAATAAAGTAACACAAGATATTTGGAAAGTACCTCAATCTGGAAAATACTGATTATTTTAAAGAAAAAAAAAGATGAAATACTAAGAAAACTGCCACTACCAAACACATTCATTAAATCATTAAATGGTTTCATGTTGGCTATTGCTAGTACATTATAAATGTCCTAAAATACATTAATTTGATTTCATATTCAGGCTACAGTAATAGGTTTTATTTTAGTTATTTACTAAGGAGATTTTTAAGCTCTTGATAAATGAAGGTTTAATTACAGAATCTTATTTTCAAATGGTCTTCAGTAAAGCAAACCTCTTAAGCATGTAGTTTATGTGTAATGTTACTTAGTTTGTCTAATTTGTAACCTATATTTTTCCTCATATTTTCAAATAGTTTTGATGGTAGTGTAGTCCGTTCATAAAAGTGACTGAGACTATATAAGTTATGTTTGTTCCAAGTGGGTAATTTTTAATTAAAATTAAAAGCTGTATATTCTTGTCACATATAAGATCTTAAAAGCACTTTAAAAGGAAAGACTGGAAGAGAAGTTTGAGTATGGATTTTCTTTAAAACTGTCAAATAAAATATAGACTTTCATATAATATACTAAGACTTTTTGAAGTGGGCAGAGATAGAGGAGGGTGTGGGAGGGATACATGGTTATGGGAAAAAATAAAATTAGAATATGCCTTAAAAAGAAAAAAAAGAACTATGTTAAACAGGTAATTAAAAAAATGAAAGAGATGTCAGAAACTATGCGTCAGGATTAGGTCATTTTTTTAAAAAATTTTTTGAATACTTACAAAAAAAATTAACTTCCATTCTCTGAGAATTACCAACTTGCTTTAACTAAAAGAGATTCGGTATTATATTTTTTTCTAATTTCTGGGTTCACACTAAAAAAGCTTGTCCATTTTTGATAGCTCACAACAATGTCATAACATAGCGCAAGAGATGTCAGCAAACTAGTATGCTCTTGTTTCATATTTTTATGAAAGCTGGCTGAAAATCAGAGGGTGGGAGCTTACATTTAAAAAAACTGAGTCAGGTCCACATATTTAATAAATAGAACTCATTAGAATCCCCCATACTATCAATGCCTAAATATTCCTTTATGGGTGGATTTTAATATACATATTCCTAAAGGTATTGCCAAAAGAAAGTTCAGTATTGACAGATTTAGAACCTCATTTAGGCTTGCAGCAAGCATAAGGTATATGTGCAACTGTAAAATAGCATATTGAAACAAATGAGGCTCACTTACTTCCCTCCAAAAGTAATGACACTTGAAATTTAAAAGTAAGACCAAAATGGAATTAATCGAAGGAAAACGAAACAAAAACATCAGCGAAGTACGGAACCTCGGAAGCCAGCAAACAAGAAAATTCCAGGGCCACACTGGCTACTAAAGACAAACCCATCTGCTGGAGAATGGCAACTGTTACTGTGAGCCTTCTCCAGCTACTTCTGCCTTTGGATATTTTTTAAAAATTTATTAACCTGACAGCAGGAAACTTTACACAGATTGCCCCCCTGACAGGGTGCCAGTCTGGTATGAACACTTTGCTATCTTTTTCTTTAGCATAAGAAAATCCAGAAACGTGGGAACTGGAGCCAGGTGCATGTTTGGGTAAACGGGACTGCTCCTCCAAAGGTGTCCGTTCTCAGGGAAGATCTGAACAATCAGGGCAGCCCAAGAGCGGAACTGCACCCTCCCCCCTCCCTCCTTCACATCTACTTTCTTTTTAATGTGCCAGTGTCTGATGTATTATTAATCCTTAAACATAAATCAGCAAGGTCGCCAATCAAAGCAAATGCCAGTCCTCTCCCAAATTATCTGTTTACTGTCTAATAACAAGCAAGGTCCAATTCCAACAGTCACGTCTCATTTTTGAAGTGAGAGAAAATTTTATTTGGTCAGTTCTTGAAAAGAGCAGTGCTAACTCTGTAATTAAATCAGGTAATTGAGAAAGAAGGCCATTTACTTGAGGGCTGATCCTTGGGAGCTTGAATGTGGAAGGCACCTCTATTTATTAATGATGACACAAACTGGCCTGGACGAACTACAAAAACATGATTATGCCATGTAACCTTTAAGTCAGAAACACCCCAGACATTAAAAAAGACTAAAATGCAATCATTTTATGGGGTGATGGTACAGATTAATATTTCTAACACATTGTCTTATTTCCAGTTGTTTATAGCACCACTTCACTTCAAGAAAATAAGAAGCATAAAAATAAAAGAAAAAAAATGCAGAGCCGTATCAGCATTTTGATTTGCTAATGTGTTACCCACACAGCAGCATCCTCACACACTGCAAGACTGAACTTTCTTCTCCAAACGGAGGTCTGATCTGAGCACAGGCATGGCAAATGGACAAAAAAGGAAGACCCTGAGAAGGTCCCCACTGAGTCTTACATCGGGAGTTGGGCACTATCCTCCATAGCTCAATAATGAAGATGATGAAAAGTTTGAACATCACTGCCATTTACCATGAATTTACTTCTATCTTGAAGCCTACACCTGCTCTTTAAAGTAGATGTATTCATCAGTGCAGTGTCACAATAGGGTAAAAAAATACTCAGCTAAATTTGTTTAAACACACACAGACTCTCACTGGGGTATTTTGGGGTTTTTTAAAAGAAATACTTTTGTGCATTAGATTTTCTTAAATGTATTTAAAGGTGCGTTTTCCCCTCAGTCGTCAGAGAGCAGCATGACAAGGGCTTGTTTGAGTATTAAACTATAATTGATTTTTGACAAATACTTTACATGCAAATACAGGTTTCTGCTGGTTTCTTTTAAATAACTGTTTTCACATAGAATCTATCACTCAAATGATTTGGTTGATCTAAAAATATCCTGTTATAATAGTTCCCTAGCAAAACACACTTTCTTCAGTAAAAAACAGTATCATTTTTTAATTGACATAATGTTGAAACTTTCAAAAATATAGAATCATGATGCATATTTTAAGTAAATAGATTTCTCTAGGGAATTTTCCTCATCACCTCCCAGCAAAATCTCTCTTGGGCTTAAGCCCTATGCCATGATTATTGGCCCCAGCATATTTTATCAGAATATTACAAATATCCAAGGCACTGAAGCCTTGAAAGAGACATTTAAATAAAGTAATAAAGACAGTGATGACATAATGAAGGCTCCACTTATGCACAGGAAAGAGGTCACCTCACCATAAAGTGCAGTCCTCATAATGCCCTGCCTGTGACCTCCACGCTGACCTGCACAGACCACTGTCTCAAGGGGTGACAGATAATTTAGTCCTTTATCCTTTTGTCATTGAAAACGACTCTACTGCCATAAATTCTAATCAAGTCAAACTGGATGGCAATTTAAAAAATAATCTTATAAATGCATGTTTCTGTGAGGAAGATAACAGAGAGGAACAGAAGAAACAGCCCAGGACATTTTGTAGCCAGGAAGAATCACTGACTCAACTTTCAACCCTTCCCCAACAGTTCACAGATAAAAGACATTGAAAATACCCACTCTTATAAGTACCATGGCATGCAATTTCTTTTAACCTAGGAAAACACAATATCGTAAGAGAAAACCAACCACTAATTTTTATTCCATGTACAATGTTTATATGTGGCTTTTTGTTTACATCTCAGCTTCAAGCTTTATGGTTACGTGCCACAATTCACATGCAGTGTGGTACAACTGAGAGGCAAGACGCAAAGACTACTAACCCAGCCACCCAAGGGACTTGGGATGTTAAGAACAGCAATCATGAGGTTTAACTTAAAACAATAAAAATATTCCTGGGAGGAAAACTGTTAACAAATCATCATTCAAATTTCAAAGATATACGGGAGAACATATCTGGGGTATGTTTTATGTGGTCTCACTTCTTAGCTGACACTACATGGGCAAACTTTAGCACAGATATTTTTCTAGGGACATATATTCCCTTCCCCCTGTCTGTGGCCATTTTCCTGGCCACGTTGTTGATGCTACCATTTGAGTTTAAGCATCCAACTTGACTGAGTGTGGAGCACTGAATTCTTGATGGGCATAACTAAAAATGAAGCACCACAATGACACGGGGGCTATAAATGTCACTAGAGAAACACAGCAACCTCTTGCTTTGAGATTCTCTCTCCAGGTTCAATGTTGAGAGTGCTTTTGAATATCACATATTAAACGCCTGGCCCTGTGTGGTATCACTCATTTGCCAACGCAGCTGAAGCACAGTGAGGCATAGAACCAGATTCTGGTAATGCCCCCTCGGAACACATGGTTTCCTACAAATGGTTTCCTATGGCTCAGAGCTTAGCATCATACAGTCAGGAACAGAAAAAGGAGAAAGTCCTTCTACAGGCTTTACCAGGGTAAACCATGCCCCACTTAGTGATATCACAGAGAACGAACTAACCACATGTTTCTCCATGAAATGTGGATTCATCTCTCTTAAGGGTACTTTAGTTTCCACGGCTGTTCAAGTTAAGCAAAACGTTACCTCTGATGTAATTACTCTATAAAACACAAGGGTGCTTTTCTGAACTTTGTACTTAGGCGGGCATATGGCTTCTGGTTTCTCCTTCTGGTATTCTGCGCTGCTCAGAGCACTGAAATATTCTGCACAGTATGTTTCTCTTTGGATGCTGTTAAGTGCAGAGGTGCAATTTAAGGGGAGGCATAAAAGGCCCACTGGCTCCTGGAATTTCCTTTGTTTATCCATAGAGGGCATCAGCATTAGCCTTTCCCCTGCAGTTCTGTGCTGAAGGTGCCATACTGTGAGAGAAACAGACTTGTCCTCTGGACTGCTAATTTGAACAAGACACAGAAGGAGGAGTAACCGCCAAAGAAATCTGTTCATACTGAAACTTCTCCTGGTGTTGCTTAATGTATCTTCACAAAAGTAAATGTATCAAGAGGTACATGATTTGTCATAATCTGCTTCTTTCATGAGAGGAGCACAGTTTTCAGAAATACAGTGCATGTATTATAGGAATGATGCTTTAAGAGTATATGAGAAAATCATTATTTAGAAACAAACTTGGATAGTCTCAGTTATTCAGGAAATAATGTAATTCTTCATTATCAAGTAAAAATTTAATCTATACTACATATAAAAGCAAAAAGAGTTGAACGTAAATATGGCAAATATAATAATGGTCTATTAAATGATCACCCATTGAGTATTGCCAAAGTTGCTAAAAATTCTGGGAGAGAAAGTTTTAGTCAGTTCCATAAGCTAGAATTCCTAAGCTAAGGTCCCAGAGATACTAAAAAGTGAGAGCATAACAAACTCCAAAGCTTAGAAATCTCAGACAATGTGGGATGCTTTCCTTCCAATGTGCATTCTATTTTCTCTCACATTGTCTCCAGGATCTTTTTTTCAAGTTTTCAAAACTGTTCCTCTACCGAATTGGAAACTGGAAAATATTCACTCTAGAGGCCAAACACAATCAGATGATACATAAAGAACATAAGATATAATGTGGTTTGTTCTGGGTTCTCTCTTACAAATTCAGAAGTAGAGAAATCCAAAGTGGAGATGAGTATCTACTATGATTACTAAACTAAACTATGATTCCTAGTTTAACCATAAAGGTTCCACTTTTGATATATTTTCAATGAAGTTTTAATTTAATTTTCTTTGACTCTTGGAGTTTTAAAAGCTATTTCATTACCATACAAATCAGTAAGGAGTGACACAAGTCTATAACAATTTTCAATGGTGGAAAATCTAAATAAATGTTGAGAAGCCAAATTAATTACCCCTCCATTCAAACCAGTGGGGAAAAAATGAGAAGAAGAAAAAAACCAACTTGAGATTATAGGCCAAAGTCTACAAAACTCATTTATTTTTTAATAGTGCATGGAAAGTTTAGGGACAAATAATCATTTATCTGCAGTTAAGTTGAATATATAATCGATTACTTTTGAAAAGTCAAAGTATTAGTTACTCAACATCAGAGCAGCTGGGCATGGCTTTTTGCTTTCCTGTAATTTATAATTTAATCTGAGTTCTCTCAGTTACCCTCTGAAATGAAATGAGTGTTTTAGGACATAACTTTTCCTACACAGATAAAAAGAGACTATAACAAAATATTTCTTTAGAGTGAAAATGCTGACACCTTAATGCCTAGGTATGGAAAATTTATGTCAGAGGTAGAAATGCTGCTTTTCGAAGAATGGGTAATATGATAGAATCCCTTGAAGCTGGAATCTACTACACAACAGATTTTACCAATAGGAAAATTAGCGAAGTTTCTCTGCAGCACCCCCCTAATGTTGGATCGAGTGGACATTTAAAATCAGAGAAACGCTCCTCAGGTGAAGCTGGCCTAGAGTTGCCAAACTATCAAAGCTCTTTTCTTTCTACAGGTTAAACAAACATAAAGCTCCTATTTTAACTGAATTAATGACTTTCTTAACAAAGCAGTCTATGCACTGATTTTTTTTTTAAGTTCAGGAACACAATTGTTTATAACCTGAGACCAAGCAGTTCTCTGCCGGATTATGTACATATATAGGTATCAGGTTTATATGGCAGGTTAATATAAATATATACACATACACAAGTAAGTATGTAATACATACACACACACACACACACACACACACAGAGATATTTAGTGCTTTAAACACTGGAAAATAATTAAAGCAAGTGTTTCAGGAGCCACTGTCCTGAAAGCCGCATGTCACTCTGTCCCATACAGCGCTTCTCCAGCAGAGACAAGTACCACCATCCATCACTCAGTCTCCAGCCTCAACAGCCGCTCCCTTTTCTGATTAGAGATCACAGTTGCCTGAGTTGGCTTACAGAGTGTCATCTGTTTGAATAACGGATGTCTTTGCTGGAGTGGCACTCCGCTTGTTTTTTTGTTTTGTTGATGAAACAAAGATTCCTAAAAGGTCCTGAGCTGCCTTCACACTTAGGAAGAGGCTATGCACATGCTAAAGGGAAGAAGGTCAGGCAAGGGACTCAGAGGACCTATTTCCTTACCTCACCACCCTCTAACCCCCTTTTTTTAAAGAGGCGCTAATTGTGGTTACAAAATGTTATTTATTTGAACAATCCCTGCAGTCACCTTTGTTTACCTGCCATAGAATGGCTGGTATTGATATTTCTCAGCTCCCCTCTGTGGTCTTTTGACTACAGATAATAACACTTTACTCTCCTTCCCCTTAACAAAAGGCTGCAAAGCAAGCTGAAACCGAGTCAATGTTTATCCAATAATTGTTAACCGAGTCTCACAACGGCGCTGATTGCCTGATTATTATTACCATCTTCTTTTCTCACATCATTTCTTAGCTGGGCGCAATATTGGACCAGTCACCGTGGGCAGCCAGGAAGTTCCTTGTTGGGAAAAGTTTGGAGGGCATCCTCCTAGCCCGCTGGAGACCCGAGCCTCCTCTTTTTGGGACTTAGGAGAACCTTGAATGAACCGGGGCTGGGGGTGGGGGGTGGAAGAGGCAAGGCGAGGGGGAGGGGGGTGCGGATGGCTCTCCGGACAGCACGGTAGGGCCGGCATGAAATACCTAGACAGACTTACCGAAGAGCTTGCTGGGAGTGTCCTCGCTGTCATTTGACTCCGCGGGCGCAAGCAGAGGCTCGTTCAGCTCGCTGTCTGGAGTGGCAGCCTGGTCCTCACCTCTCAACTCCGCATTCATCTCACTCCGCACTGACAGCGCGGGCTTCCTGGCTTGTCCCGCTATCATTGGGTCCTAGGATGGGGGAAGAGTGCAGGGGAGGAAGAGAGCGGCGGCCTTAGTGCGCGAGTCCTCGCTCCCGCGCCCTCCTCTCCCTCTCTCCCCGCGCTCTTATCTCCGGCGGCGCCCGCTGCTATTGCCGGCTGCAGTCAAGTGAAGAGCTATTACGGATCCGAGGAGTTCTCCATTCCTCCCCCCCAGGAAAGCGCCACCAGCATGCGAGAGGCTCAGGAGGCTTCGGAGGGGAGGGCGGGGGGGACCTCTCTGAAAGCAACCTAAGCAACACGGCTTTAATTGTGGGATGTGCTTTTGTGCGAGTGTTTCCACACCTTGTTCCGTCTTTAATGCGGGAAGAAGAAAGAAAGTGCTGGGTCTGGACTTCAGCCACACGCTGCAAAGGAAGGCGCGCCCCGTGGAGGAGCCGCTGGCTATTTTAAGAAGCCCTCTCCCTGGGGGACAAGCAATTAAACCCCATCCCCAGAGCGGGGGCCCGGGGACCGCGAGAAAAGAGTCCGCCAGAGGCTGGCCCTGGAAATAAAGCCATTTCGTATGTAAATTCCACACACGCCCTTAGAAGTTGACTCCACCGGTCCCAGATGTGGGGCCCCACGCTAACCCCAAATCAAATGCACATTTCAAAGCAAACAATGCACCACAACAAATATGAAAATGGGTTTAAACATTTTTAAAGGAATTGGAAAATACTTACAAACTGTGTTCAATAAATTCGGAAACCTAGAGCATCGTACGCCCAGAGCATTAAGGAAAATGGAAGAGAAGGGGAAAAAAATCACCTTCAAAAAAGGCAAACTTTCAGCCCCAGTAATTTAAATCTGCTTTATCTCCAGCTCATTAGAAGGGCAATTTAGGATCTGAGAAATATTGCCCAAGTGTAGCCTTTTATTCCATTTGCAAACCAAGATGCATAATATCGTTTTAGCAAAAGTATCGGATGCAGAAGGAAAAGAAAAGCAAGACGTGCCCTCTTTGCATTGTCTGGGCGCTATTTATTGCCAAGTTCATGCCTAAATGGTTCCTGGGCAGGAAACAGGTGACCAGTACAGGAGCAGGTGGGGCCACTTGCTCTCTTGTCCCATCATTACATTGGTTGTGGTTTGCCTGTGGTTATTTTTTAAAATGTATTCATGCCTGAAAAGTGAATTTGATATGACACATGATAATCTATGAAAATGTTAATCAATACAAATAGTTTAAGCTGTCATCAAATGCACTTCTTTAGTCAATACTCATACCACTGAAAACAATGTCACTGTCACCGGGGCTTAATTTGCACAGCACTTAAATATTGGACTCTGTGCATCAATGCACTTCTTCAAATACTGTAGGTAAACACATTTTCTCCCTATTTAAGGCTGAAGCACTCAGCGCGCATTTAGCTGAGCCGAATCCTCCCTTTTGAATACCTTGATAGGTCCACTGGAGGGCAAAATTAATACTTAATTGAATCTCACAGTCATCAAAATAATCAATACTTTTTTATTATTTATTCTTTACAGTCTGTTGACTGTTTCAAACCTCTGAGGGAATGGTGGGAAGGATTCATGGCTTTGAAACACTGCCATTTAACAAGGTAATTTTCAGTGGGGCATTAGGGGTTGTGAAACATATAATAAAACAAAAATGGTGGCTTATAATAGGAAGAAAGAAAAGAATTATATTTCTGCCATCTAACAAAACAGGATAAACAAAAAGCAAGTGCAGAGAGAGAGAGTGAGAAAGGAGGGGGACTGGAGGGGGGGGGGCAAGAAAGACTGGCTTTTGAAGGGTTTTATCATATCAAGAGCAGAGCCGAGCTTTCATAATGCTGACATTTCTCATCCTGACAATCCTAAACAAGTGGAAAGGATGAGACCGCAGATATCATCTTTCATCACATTCCCCAGCTTAAGAACCAACATGACAGCTCCTCGCCCCTTTACACTGTTAATTACTAAATAAAATACCACTCTCTGTCAGCATCAGATGATTGCAGATAGCAGCCACAAACATCTCTCCACTGTGCCCCCCGCTGCCCCCCTCCCCGCACCCTGAAACAGTGATACCTACCTTGAACTCTTTAGAAAATAAATTAGGCTTGTCTCCCTGTATTGTAAATATCTGAAATGTAATCAATGTAATCAATGTGGTCGATCTGCAGTATTGGCAGCCTAAATTTGCTGGTGATAGATTAGCATTTCATCTACTGTGTTTGGCTGCTGAGATTTGGAGAGCTTGAAATTCGTGAGAGGAAACAGGCAGAGGGGAAAGGAGAGACAAAATTCTCAGATTTCCCCCAAATTTCTTTCCTGGTATCTAAGAAAGAATATGTATTTATATTTGTCGGAGTCAGTTACTAGAGCTGAGTGAGTTGAGAAAGGAGCACTCACTGCTTTATCTCAAGGCTTTGATATGTACACTTATCACAGGAAGTAAAGCACCTGGGTTTATATTCTAATACATTCTTTTTCTTTTATGAAATGCTCAGTACTCAATATCTCTAATCTAATGGGAGGGGTGTGACTTATGCCTTCTAGACACCTAGTCTCTGAGGCCACCCTGCTCATTTGAGCATTTTTTAAGGTAGTGTTCATGGTAACATGTGTTTAGAATGGCATGCACTACCTCATAATAAGCCAAATATGGTTATTAGTGTATTAGTGAATATCTGGAGAAGAAAATTCTCTTCTTGCTTTATGTTTAAACTAGAGGCCCAGTGCACAAAAATTTGTGCACTTGCGGCAGGGGAGGGGAGCGGGGGAGGGGGTGGCCCTCAGCTCAGCCTGTGCCCTCTCGCAGTCTGGGACCCCTCGGGGGATGTCCACCTGCTGGCTTAGGCCCACTCCCTGGGCTATTGGGCCTAAGCTGACAGTCAGACATCCCTCTGGCAGCCTGGGAGCCCTCGGGGGATGCCCACTTTCCAGCGGGGAGAAGGCCTAAGGTGCAGTTGGACATCCTTAGTGCTGCTGAGGAGGCGGAAGAGGCTCCCACCACCACCACTGTGCTGGCAGCCATCAGCCTGGCTTGTGGCTGAACAGAGCTCCCCCTGTGGGAGTGCACTGACCACCAGGGACAGCTCCTGCATTGAGCATCTGCCCCCAGGTGGTCAGTGTGTGTCATAGTGACCAGTCATTCCCAGTGGTTCTGCTGTTACAGTCAATTTGCATATTACCCTTGTATTATATAGGATGGTTAATTGAAGCTTGAATCACACAGGGGAGCTGAAATGCAGTTGCTAAGTTCAAGTGCACTTAAGTCTCTAAGATGGTCAGTTTGGTGGATGTGTGCAAAGCATGTACTGGCAGATGGCATGTATTCACTGACCATTAGCTCTCCTTTTTAAAATTACGTTTATGTACCTCATGCATGGCTAGGCCCCCAACTAGTATCTTTTGGTGACTTGAACTTGGAAATTTCAGGAGGTTGTTATTCAAGTATTTATTTGATTTTTCATCTTACAAAACGCTTTACATTTGCCATGATGCAGCTGCTGCCCACATATATATGTGCCTGACATGGTTAAACAGGAAACCCCCAGTGAGGCAGGGAGCAGACAGCTTTTAATCACAGCTGCAGCCACTGGGGGGTCCATTTGAAAATGTGTCACAAGCAGTAACCACTGAGTACAGTCGTATATGTGATGGGGGAGTGCCTCTTTCAAGCAGCACAGGGCCTGGAAGTCATTCTCTCCCTGCCAAAAGCGATGGCAGTCTGTAAAATCCCTTTCTGCCAGAATGAAGAAATGGTTTTCCAATGTGCACCTGCCCAGGGGCTTGCAGGAATGTGAGAGAGCTGCAAGTTCCACATGTACAAGGATGCCTGCAGCAGCATACGGGAACAGAAAGAGCCCAGTGCCAGCAAAAAAATCAAGCTGGTGAAGACCTCTTACTTGAAAATCTGAAATTGTCACACTACAGCTGAAGAAGTTGGAACTTCCCTGCAATTCGTTTATCAGCCCTGAGAGAAGAAAGTGACCAATATGAACAATGGTGAGATGTGCAAGAACAGGACATGGGACGTGCCAACACAGGACACTGACAAGGTTCGTCAGAGACCCAGGAGCCAGACGGTAAGAAAAGAGGCATGAGAGGTAGTTTCTATTTGCAAAATCTCAACAAAAATCTCACTGTAATGAAAGGACTGCAATCAACATCGGAACTACACAGAAATTATTTAAATCTCCTCCAGGCATTGCTACAGAATAAAAATACATCCCATGGTATCAAATGCCTTTCCCAGATCGGCACTTCTAATACATTTAATGTCACCCAAACTGTGCCAGGCATTAGCCCCGTTTTAGAGTTACAAGACTAAGACTCAGAGAGGCTAAGTGATACAGCTACATCACTAATAAGCCATATAGCTAATAAGTGGTGAAGCTGTATTTGAGCCCTAGTAGACTCATCTCCAAAGATGGACATCTTTCTATACTGTACAGTGGGCACTGCATGAAAACACCCATGGACCTAGGAACTCATGGTATTTTCTAGAACTTGAATTATGGACCATGAAGGGTCTTAAACTCTAGATAACGGGTTCCCTGAGGATGCTCTGTTGGTGTCTCTTCCCTTCAGACTCTAGGAACAAAGCACTTGTCTGCCCGACACTGCAAGGGTGAAATCTATGGTGTGGTAGACAGGATACCAAGCAGTGTCAACTATTCAGGCATGCATTCGGGTTCACTCTGCACATAAATTTAGCAAACCATTTAACCACTTTCACCCCTGGTTTTCTCATCTGGAAAATGAAAACGTTGGAATAAAACAGTATTTTCCAAAGCCTGTACCACAGAACACTGATCCCAAAACATATTTTACAATAAAAGAGTTTTGCTCTTGGCCGGTGTTCTCAGTGGTTGAGGTTGACCCAGGAACCAAAAAGTCATCGGCTCGATTCCCAGTCAGGGCACATGCCCTGGTTGCAGGCTCCATCCCTGGTGGAAGTGGGCAGGAGGCAGCTGATCAATGATGTTTCTCTCTCTCATTGATATTTCTATCTCTCTATCCCTATCCTTTCCTCTCTCTCTAAAAATCAATAAAACTTTTTTTTTAAAAAAAAGGAGTTTTGCAATTGCACACACATGAAAAACACAGTAGAAAAGTCTTGCAGGAAACAAATTTAACTCTGCTTAACTCAACATTTCCCCAAATTATACAATTATGTAAGATCTTTCCCTTATCATCTTCATTATATTACCTAATGGATCTAGTGCTTCTTGAAACTCATTTTAAATGTGCACACTTAGCCATGACTGGTTTGCCTCAGTGGATGGAGCATTGGCCTGCAGACTGAAGGGTCCCAGGTTCGATCCCAGTCAAGGGCATGTACCTTGGTTGCGGGCACATCCCCAGTGGAGGGGGCGGGGTTGCATGAGGCAGCTGATTGATGTTTCTCTCTCATTGATGTTTCTCTCTATCCTTCTCCCTTCCTCTCTGTAAAAATCAATAAAATATATATTTTTTTAAAAATGTGCACACTTAAATGACAGTAATGTAAATGAGTTCATGTAAGTCAGCTCTAACTTTTAACGATTCTGCAATAATAGACTAGAAGGCTTCACCAACTTCACTTCTGTCCAGTGCTTCTCATATTCTAATAATTTTTACCTCATTAACATTCCTTTCAGTTTACTTATATATAACTATATACAAATTAGTGCATAGTAACTCACATCATATATTAATTCATAATATTTTAATATAATTTTTAAATAAAGATGTCCCCGTGTATTTCTGTTATAAAACCTTTATTTGAAGAACAGATATAAGGCACTGTATAAAGGAGGAGACTTGAACTTGGCTTTTAGCAAGTTGTTAAAAATGCCAGGTAAACAAAGATATAATTCAGCTAAAAACCATCAATAATTCAACCAACAGGGTTTTGTGAGCATAATCATTCTCATTTTATAGTCAGAGAAACGAAAGATAGCAAGATTATTAACTCAGCAAAGCATCCGTGTCGAGTGACGGCTACGCAATGGAAATATCCAACCCCCCTAAACTGAGCTTGAACCAGGTCCAGCATATTTTTATGCTCATAGGAACCAACTATGACACAGTCAGTCATCAGGGCTTTTAGGAAAATGTACATAACACAGTCAAGCTTCAAAATTCCAAGGAAACAATTCATTTGGTTGTGAAGAGCCAGAGTGGGGCGAGGTGATACTCAACAGATCAATAGAAAATTTATATCAATTGTAAAGAAAAAAATGTATTGGATTCCCCCTCTCTTAAAATGCCAAGATTCAAATAGGAAAAAGGTGAAAACAAATTATCTACAGATAATTTAAGGGGCAAAGATAGCATCATATTTTGTATTTCATTTCTCCCACTGAGAATAGGTAAAAATCAAAATCACAAATAATTAAGAGGAAGAAACTAGACCTTCCTGAGTTTGGGGTTAAAGAAAACTTTAAGATTTTTTTTTTTATTTCCTTATTCACAAAGAAAAGTAATCTTTATCTTTCTTTCACCAATTAGCAAATATTAGTAAATAGGTTAGTTTTCAATATGATATTTAAAGTAGTATAGAATGTTTTCTCTCAAGAGAATTTCTAATTTTTTATCATTAATATTCCCTCCTATCAACAATCTTTAAAAACACAATCTATTTGACTTTGGGAAATAAAGCATAGTTTATTTTTATGTTTTTTTATTGATATAAGTATATATATTTATTGTTGAAATTTTGAAAATTAATGACAATCAATAAACACTAAAATGTCACTTCCTAGACTGCAAACAAAAATTGTTTTGAGGAAAGCAGAAAATCTCACATTCTTAGCAAATACTAACCAGACAGAAATTTGCATAAATGAACTTAATTGCTAAGCTCAAACAAATTCACGCTTGATTATTTCACAATAGATATTCACAGCAAGATATTGATCCCAATCTATATTTCCTTCCTCAACCCAATAATCTCAACTGCTATTTCCCTCATCTCTCCACATTACAGTTAGTGTGGCTGAAATCATTTAATGTAATCCAATCCCAAAATAAACGAGTATTGTGTGAAAACCAGGCAAGGCATTCAAAGTGAACCACCACCTCTTCCATCCTGGTTTCCATACCAACATGGCTTTATATATCTCAAGGGGGTTCCTGTGAGACTAGAGTGAGGTAATATACAGATGATGTATATGAGTACGTTTGGAACAACAGAAAGTGTCACACAGATAGACATTTCCATCATACCACCTCCCACAAAAGACATGCAACTGACTGTGGGTTATTTTTCTCTCCACACCTTCAATTTGGAAGAGAAGGATATGCCCTAGTGGATGCTGTGGTGTGACGCCCAGATCCCCTTTTTAGGGACCAATTTACTAATTTCCCAGCTGCCACCGATGATGGCTGAGGATGGCTCACAGCTGAGTCCTTCCCCAGGACTGGCCTTTGCCTGAAGATCATGTCCTTTCCTCATGGGGCAGCCAACATTTTGCTCACGGCCTTCAAAGCCTAAAATATTTATACTCTGTCTCTTTACACTCTGTCTCTGAAAAGGTTTCCAGACCTCTGAGCTCCACCTGAGGTTCAGTCAGTTCCCCTCCTCAATGCTCAGGTGCCAAGGCTAGCATGCAATCAGAAACACCCCCTCCACGAACTCTTCAGTTCTACCTCTGTTCACTGTTCACTGCCCACCACTTCCTCACCCTGTATCTTACTGATTAGTATAATTTATATTAACTTCAGTAAAATTCCTGACTTGATCAGTATTAATGGGGCTTGAAATATGTCCTGGCTAAAGTATTTTGGAGCTATCCCCCATTCTTGTGTGCAACCAGAGAATATTTAAAATCTAGCAAGTCCTGTCACCTGTGATCTTGAGGCCAGGAGACTAGGGGTGGATCCCCATACTGTCCCATGTCCAGTCTTCAGTCAGAGTTCTAGTTGCCTGATGCTAACTGTGATAGAAACAGATTTTGCTTCTGGAATCTTGCTCAATTTTCCTTAATGAATCTTCCATGCAAAGTTCCTTAGGTTCACTAAAAATGACAGAATTATGACTTTATCAAGCTTACAGACACACTGAAAAAAAAAACACTATTTTGACATTGTATTTAGTAAGTATCTCTATTTATGGAAGCTTTTGGTTTCAGAGCTTGTTTTCATTATAACTAGGTAGCTAGACTTTGGGGATAGAGTCTCCAACCGCCTGGGATTACCATTATCTACCAAAAAGAACCTAATAGTTGTGCATACAAAACCGGTGTGAGCCCACAGTTGGAACACTCCCGTAGGGGCTGGCAAGATCATTACAGAGTGAAAGAGGGTTGGGCAAATTACACTATTTGCTGCCCCCACCAATACCTAACACTTTATCCAGAAGATATTTAGTCAAGGTGAATGTCCAGAAGCACTCTGAAAGGATAAAATAAGAGTGCAAAATATCTGATTTGCTTCAGCGTCAGAGGATGGGATTTCATTTAAGTGTGTAGATGTGGGCACAATCTGTCTCTTGTCTTTTTGTTGAACTGCAAGTAAATGTGCAATCTCCTTCTTCACCGTTAGTCCCCACCTACGGTCTCTATCATTCTTCCAATCCCACCGGGAGTGCCACATCCTCTTGGCAATGTTTATACTCTAGCAACAACTCCAATTAAAGAATAAAGCTTTAGAAACCGCTGTACTGAAACAAAAACAAGCAAATAATACAAGCAAAACAGCTCATCGGTGCAAACCTGTAGGTTGAAAAAACAACGGAACCGTTGGTCAAATAGGAGTCTGCCAGTTCTTGACTTCTACGAAGTATCTGCTGTACAGTTAGACACATCTCATCTGAACCATCACCTGAATCTCTATAGCTCCTCTGCCCCCAAGAGGTTAAAATGACTGTATGGGTGATGCTTCGTACATACAGTGATGCTTCGTACATACTTATCTGGGAAGAAAGGGAGACACTGGTATTGACAACCTAATAGCACCATCAATTCAATTTCTGCTGCCTTTGTGAAAAAGCATCAGTAAGAGTTCAATCTGGGCTCATCTAGATCTGGTCTTTTGGTAATGGGCTTATATAGCGGTATTGACATTGCATACACATACCCTATATTCATACATTCTTCATAATCTGATGGCTTCAAATGGTATCAAAATTTAATCAGAATGTAACTCAGATTAAAGTGAATATCCATTTAGTTATTTGAATGTACAAACAGAGAACATCTGATCTCTATCCTAAAAACATTTTAGAAATTCTAACACACATAACTAATGTGTATATGTCTGCATACATATATACTGTATATTGTGTGTATATACATAATTTTGGCGTCACAACACGTGTAACCTTTGGAGAAAGTGGATAACATAGACCTGGTCTCTAGTCTCAGGGTTTCTAAACTGACCACTGAACTGAGAAACCTTAAAGGATTAAGGGAGAGGCTTCCAAGACCTCAGATGGGAGCAGGGGAGGACCAAAGAGCTTAACACCACGTGGGCTCCTCCCACCCATTTTACAGGAAGTCTTCAGTATCCCTGAAGGAAGGCTTTCCCATGTCTGCCCATATTACGTATTTAAAATGCATCACAGATGCAATAAAATCACAACACTTTTTCTACTGGATATTCAAGAATACTGAAGTTACACTCTACAGCTGAAATTTTTGAGTTCTTTGCAGGCATGCGAGTCTCAGAATTCCCACTACAGGGCATTGTGTCGGATAGAAAACAGGCTCCCAAAGAAGGTGTTTGATTCATTGATTAATAGATTGCTTATGCGGAAGGAAGGAAGGAAGGAAGGAAGGAAGGAAGGAAGGAAGGAAGGAAGGAAGGAAGGAAGGAAGGTTGGTTAAGGGCAAGGATTGTCCTTGGTTGATATTTTTAACATTTTAGGAATATATTTCATCATGTCTAAAATTACCCCAATATGAAACTAAGGCCTTACCTGCTTATCCTACTTGTCTGGCATGTTCACACCTACACTAATCCATATTCTGCTTCTCGAAATGGAAGTAAATTTGGTTTTGTGTGATTGCGTTACTTCGTTTTACTGTAGGACAAAATAGAAGAATTCAATAGCAACGCTGAAAGGGAAAAAAGTTTTTATTTTCCCTGGAACTGAGTTTGAATAAGAGAAAAGCTGCTATGGTCCAGGGAATAAGCTTGCCCAAGCAAAGGCATGAGCACTGGAGCTCAGGGTGTCCCCAGATGAGTGCAGCTTCGTAGCTCTGTCCATGTCCGTTGTTCAGCCTGGAAGCCTGACACCACTCCTACACAACACACTCTTCTTCCCAGTGTCCTCATTGGGCATTCAGGAATAGTATCATCTCACACATACAGCATATTAGAAATACAATCCATATATATGAAAGCCTAGGTGTCCATTTGGCCATTCAACAGGTAGCTAAAACTCGCGCTGACCATCAGGGGACAGACGCTCAACACACAGCATGAAAACATGGAACAGACTGATTCATGCACCAGTAGGGTCCCTCAGCCTGGCCTGTGGGGATTGGGCCAAAACCAGCAGTCTGACATCCCCCTAGGGGTCCTAGATTGTAAGAGGCCTCTAGTTTTTCTATAAACTAGAGGCACGGTGTACGAAATTCATGCACTTGGGGGGGGGGTCCCTCTGCCTGGCCTGTGCCCTCTCGCAGTCTTAGTGCTGCTGCAGAGCTGGGAGAGGCTTCCGCCACCGCCACCACTGCTGTGCTCGCCAGCCGTGAGCCCAGCTCAGGGCTTCTGGCTGAGCCATGCTCCCCATGTGGGAGTGTACTGAGCACCAGGGGGCAGCTCCTGTGTTGAGTGTTTGCTCCCTGGTGGTCAGTGCACATCACAGTGACCAGTTGTTCCTCCATTCGGTTGATTTGCACATTAGCTTTTTGTTACATAGGATGCTCTAATTCTGTCATTTTTCTCAGAGGCTAACTAACATTCATTTAAATAATACATTACATATGTGGAGACATCTAATTCTATTCTTCCATTCTGAATGGCAAAGGACACACAGTTGAGAAGAAATACTTTTTATTCAAAATATGTCCAGTTCCCTATAGTTCCATAAATAAATAGAAAACTCTATTCTGCCCCCTGCTGACAAACAAATATTCTTAAAAATTTAGTGTGAAACTTGACAGTTTCCTCAGTACCTTCTCACTTAGGTCCAAGACCCTGCTTAACACACCAGACCCTCCACATCCGGCAGCTGCAGTGTAGAGATAGTCACTGCACAGCCATAGAACATGCCATGCACATTTTTGTCATGATTATAGACCTGCCAAGATGGTTTTCTGGCAGGTGCCAATGAAGTGTCAGGACACTGCCTGGTCTACCTTGCACAAAGACACCTTCCTCTGGCCACGGTGGCCAGCCTCACCAGGACCTTGCACACCCAGAGGCCTGCAGTGTCAGGGTGAGAACTTGGACACTGGAGCTAAGAACCTGTGTGCACCCAGGGGTCACCTTCTACTCACTGATGGGCCTGGGGTAAGAGACCTACTACATCTCTCTGAGCCTGAATTTCCCTGAAGGAAATGGGAGTAATTATAGCATATGCCTCATGGGAGAGCTGTGCAGATTAAATAAATAATTCACCAATAGTGCTCAGAATAGGCCGACGCACAGTAATAATACGAGACGTAGGTACTGCACTTTGCGACTCTTCTGACAAAGCAGGACAGCGTGTCCATTTTGTTACGGAAAAGCTCCTTAGCCTTCATCAGACTTTCAAAGAGATTAATGATCCACCTCCCTAACCAGCTCCCCTCAAAAAATAATCCCCCCCCCACCAAAATAATCAGTAAGTAACCACTGCTGAGGTGAAGGGGCCTGTCACTGCATCTGCTTACTCCAAATATTAGGACAGCGCTTGGCACATAATGAGCCCTCACTAAATACCCTCTCAAGTCAATATTGATTTTATTTGAAAAACAAAAACAAGAATCAATCTTTATAAATGAAGAAAGGTCAAAAAATAGATTTTTGAAAACTAAATTACTTTGACGTCTTTTGTGAAGGAATTTACTTTATAAATCCCCACGGCTTTATTATTTTAAGAAATTAACCATCAGGGGGGCTGCACATTCTGTAGCATTGCATCTCAGAACTAAAGCAATCTCTGGCTTTACATTCTCCAAGGTTCGTGGGTCCACATCCTCTAAAGGAACCGTTCCATTTCTGTTCAAAAGGCCACTGCCTAATTGATTTCTCTAATAGGTGTTTTCCCTTCTTCCGCTCTCAAACTGCACCAGCACGGGCCCTGGACACTGATAATGTGGGTTGCTAGCTGCTACTTCCTGTCCTTCCGAGCAATCCGTGCAGCTTTCTCTCCACCAACAGCAGCTCCTGTGGCGCTTTCTCTCATTTTCTGCCTTGGGTCTGTACATGGCTGAGCCTGGCCCCAGCTGCTCCCTTTCTCTCTCTCTCCTGTAATACACTCTCCTTTAATATTCCAAGGGTGACCTTTGACCGTCCTTTGAATGCTGCTCCAAATCAAAAGGCTTCTGAGCTTTTAAACTGAGCAGAGATAACATAATTCCAAGGAGATGGATGAGGGGAGGGAGGATGGGAGAATGTGATTGGAAAGATTAGCTAAATCTTCTCATTCCTGGGGATTTGTGGTCTCACAAATACAAGGACTGGGAGGTTTGTTTTGTTATGGGTTCTCCCCACCCTGCCAGCTATCTTGTTAACCCCAATTAAAAATATTTTCTTTCCAACCTAAACTATAAAAAAGAGACTTAACTAAATATTTCTTTAAATCTCTAACCTTTGAAATTGAGGACAATTTTAAAACAAGGCTGGTTTTTAGTTACTTATGTCCCCTTTGGTTTGCATGATAAGGGTGGCTCTGAATCAGGGTCTACTTAAGACAAAACTAATGTAATTCAACAAATATTTATTGACTGTTCATCCGGTATGAGGTGTTGTGCTTAGGGACTATGGAGAATGCAAGGATCGAGAAACATTTGCTCCCA
Source organism: Murina feae (assembly GCA_004026665.1). Taxonomy (NCBI): domain Eukaryota; kingdom Metazoa; phylum Chordata; class Mammalia; order Chiroptera; family Vespertilionidae; genus Murina; species Murina feae. The sequence goes on along the minus strand of PVJC01018223.1, from coordinate 6,671 downwards.
TCAAAAATGTCACAATCTAGTACACATCAGTAAAGGAAACATTCTGCATCTTCTATGAGTCTAGTATACTTTCTTTCTGATACATTTTCTTGGCATCCTTCCCTCCCCTTTCCGCAAAATGCCAATGTACACTAAGCATTGGTGCACACACATGCACACACACAAACACACAATATCGTTTCTTTGAAGCACGGTTTTAACATCATTACAGATGTTAATGAATAAATACGTTACTCCCCAGGGAGTATCCACTTGGTTTTTCTAGACTTAATTCCACTGTGTTTTGATTCACACGCTAAATCAAGGTATCAACACAGCAATCTGCATGATCACTGGCTACCCAAGCTGCATGGCCAAAGGAGCAGTTGAAGCACCTGAGTTTGTCACTGAGTATTTTTTGAAGAACTGCTTCCCTAATATCCTCAAGCACTTACAGTAACGAGAATTGGTATTGTCAAGAGGAAAGCACGCTGTTTTAACAAATCAGTAAGCGCACTCATAAAATCACATAAAAACAGATGTGCTAACGTCTTTATAAACAAGTAGCTCTTTTCTGTGGGCTTAGAGGCTTCCGCCTGCCCCCATCCCCACCCCTCTCCCATTAACTAGTTTAGACTGATGTGTCATAGATTAGAAGAGACCATTTCAACTCACTGCTGGCTGAATTATCCCAAATCTAACTATGTAAGAAGGTCCATTCCCATCACATTAATGTACCAGTGCCCCAAGAAGGCCCAGCCAGCTCGGCTTGAACCATTACACAACGCTCTTTCATTCTACTCCATTGAGCTCCTGCACTATTTCTCCACACGCACCAGCATATTGCCTGCGAAGTTCCCTGTTTCCTGCACAAAACAAGTGAGAAATGGACTATTGCTGGGTTCTCCTACTTTCCCACTACGTAGACGCCAGGGCCCACATCCCTGCTTTCCTTCCCACCCACTAAGAGATGAGTCCTGCCAGGAAGCCTGCAGGATCTGCTCTCTCCCTGGAAGGCTTGCCCTTGGCTTTTGGATCTTGAGGGGCCGCCCGTGGACACTGGTTTTCTTAGTATGCCAAGCAACAACGCTAACCAAACCTGCAGAGTACTTTGTTTGAAAAAATCAGCGAGAAGCCATCCTTTTTTTTAAATTAAAAGCAAGCAGAAAAGTGAATTCAAATTAGCATTGTGATAAAGCAGGAGACACATTTCCTAAGTATTTGACATAAAAGTAAATATAGTCAATTATGATAGATTTTGAAAAATTGAGTAACTTTTTAAAATCCAGTGGGAAAAGTTTGTTTGTTATTGCACTTGGAGAGTTTATTTAACCTCATTTAGCTTTGATATTGAGAGTGTTTTTTAATGCTAGTTATTCATTTATTAAACAAATATGTTTCCAGTGAGTCCTGTATGCCATGACATCTACTTGGCAAGGCAATGGGAACAAACACATCATTGAACAAGTTCAGGCCTCCCCATAACCAAAATGACAGTGGGGAGACTGACACTAGCAAATAAACGATTCAGGAAATATCGCGATGCTGGAAATATCGCGATGCTGGAAATATCGCGATGCTGGAAATATCGCGAGTGCTGTGGACAGAAGAAAGCAGGCTGAGGTGTGTGTGTGTGGAATTTACAGAACAAGATCAAGAGAGGTCGCACAGATAAGGGACCCTTGGAAATAAAAAGTTTTTCACAGCTTGACTGAGATGTAATTGATATACAAAACTGCACATATTTAATGTATATGATTTGGTGAGTTTGGGTATGTGCACACATGTGTGAAACCATCACTATATTATAGGTAATAAACATAACCATCACCTCCAAAAGTTTCCTCATGTACCTGCGGATAAATTTTAGATTGCAAAAGATCTACTGTACCCTATGAGAGGTCTCCTGTATCATTCCTACGAGACCAGAAAAAATTTCAATAACTTGAATCTTATGAAAACCCCAATTTAAGCCACAATTTTTCCTGACTGTGTTACCCCAACAGCCTTTATGTCGACTTAATTTCTTTTGAGAAATAATCGAATGAATCATCTCTCAGCTTTACCTTCCTTGGCAGAACCTGCACTGCTGTTTTCCCCTTGCCTGCTGGGCTTCGCTGAATGATCACAACCGTCCCCCTGGGCACCTGCGGCCAGGTGGGGAAGGGATTGGGTCCTTACTAACCTCGTTGAAGTCCGTTCTTTTTGATGCCTGATTAGCTCCCACTGCAGTTTTCGGACAACCACTTTAACTTCTCTGAATATTTCCTTCAGTTAAAATAATACCTGCCTCACCCAGTGGGACTTAAAGACTGAACAGAATCTTAAGCGTATAAGAAAAACATACTCACCTACAGGGCTCTCTCTTTCCAGTCATTGGTACTCCTCCCAGGGCCTGGACATCATTTGGTCCCTCAGATTCTGAGCTTCTGGCCTAGTCCTTCACGGGAAAACCTCCTTTAGAAACTGTTAATGGCTTGCACAGTCCTCAGTTTAGGGACCTCTGCTTTAAGAGCCCTCTTCTTAATGCAGCTGTTGGAACCGCGGTGGCACAAGCAAGAAGCCTGTGCCTTTTAAGTCTCCACTTCAACCCTAACCCATCTCTCTATTGTCGTCTATTTTGGGTCACTAGTACCCACAGTAGCCAGCCAGGTCCTGGGGATATAATGGGGAGCCAGTTAGGCACTATATTTACCTTCATAGATATTATTGTATTATATTGTAATCATGGTCTCAAAATGAAATATTATCCAAAGCTGTAATTTCAAACAGCTGCATATATTTACTCTGATTAATCTGCTACGATTTATTTGACTCTTTTCTAACTGCAGAATATTCCACGCTGTGGCCTTTGGAATGGGGTACATGCACACCAGGAGATGTTTCAGATAATACATTGAGGTACAGGAAGGAAGTATTAGAATTTCTATTTTTACTTCACTTTCTTTTCAATTCCTTTTATTTTTAAATATATTTTTATTGATTTCAGAGAAGGGAGAAGGAGAAAGAGATAGAAATAACAATGATGAGAGAATACTTGATCTGCTGCCTCCTGCACACCCCCTGCTGGGGATTGAGCCCAGAACCCCGGCATGTGCCCTTGACTGGAATTGAACCCAGGATCCTTCAATCCCCAGGCTGATGCTCTATCCACTGAGCCAAACCAGCCAGGGGCAATTCTATTTGTTTTTAGTGGTAAAAATGTATAGTATAAAAAAACAAGAAAATACATTTATGTATATTAGGAGCATATGATAAAAAAATCTTTTCATTGATAAAACTGGGATATCACAAAAACTTTGAGTTCCTGGTTTTAAAATATGCTCAATTATTCACACAAAAGTAAAATTTAGACAGTTTTAAATTATTCTCAAGAGTGAAATTACAGGTGAAAGAGTATGAACCATTGCCAAACTGCCTTCAAGGTCAGTGTGGAAAATTTATGTTCCCAGCGTAGGAGAAAGCTTCTCTTTTGTATTATATTTTAAAGTTTTGTCTAATTTGTTATCTGGAAACTGGCATTTTATTAATGTTTTAATTTGCATCTCATTAACAAAGGCTAAATTTTTCAAGTTTATTAGCTAATTAAATTCCTTCTTTCATCACATCTTTAGCCTGTCTGTCTACTGAGATTTAAGAATTTTTATCATTGAACTTTGCATAAGATATATACAAGTAGTAATAATTATAATAAATCATTGCTAACAATGTTTGAGTACTGGGCTGTGCTATAAATATATACTCTATTTTTAGCCTTCTAAACAACCAACAGCACTATTATTCCTATTTCATTGATGATGAAATTGAGAAGAAGTTAAATAAGGGAATAAGTCTTCCCGATTTCAAATAGTAAGAATTTCAAATAGTTTTTGTAGAATTCATTATTTTCCTTTGATTTTTATTAATGTTGATTTTTTTAAAAAAAAGATGTTATGGCCCTAACTGGTTTGGCTCGGTGGATAGAGCGTCAGCCTGGGGACTGAAGGGTCGCAGGTTTGATTCTGGTCAAGGGCATGTTCCTTGGTTGCGGGCACATCCCCAGTGGGAGGTGTGCAGGAGGCAGCTGATGGGAGTTTCTCTCCCATTGATGTTTCTAACTCTCTATCCCACTGCCTTCCTCTCTGTAAAAAATCAATAACATATATTTTTTAAAAAGAATTAAAAGAAATGGCTGTTGTATTTTATCTGATGCTTTCCCTTTTTCTTTCAGCTAACTTCCTGATGCGAAATATCATGCAGACAAGTTTCCTAAAGCATCTTTGGATTCCAGGAATATTCTGTTGAAAATTAATCTGAGTTTTTAAAAATATTTTTTTGTTGATTTCAGAGCAAAGGGAGAGAGAGATAGAAACATCAATGATGAGAGAGAATAATTGATCGATTACCTCCTGCATGTCCCCTACTGAGTATCAAGCCTGCAACCCAGGCATGTGCCCTTGTCTGGAATTGAACCCAGGACCCTTCAGTTCCCAGGCCAAAGCTCTATCCATCGAGCCAAATCAGCTAGGGCTAATCTGAGTTTTGATTTCAGAGTATTTTATTGAGTTTTTTGCATTGATATCTACTATAAATAAAATTAATTTATTTTTTCAATTGCTGTGTTGTATTTGAGTGTCAAGATAAAGATGAATTCATAATATGATTAAGGTCCCTTTTCATATCTGTGGAATAATTTATATTGCAGGGAAATATTTGCCTTTTGAAATTTTGAAATATTTTACCAGTAAAATTATTTGCACTGAGTCATTTTTCTCCTCTCTTTTTTCTTTTGGAGGAATTTAAAAATACTTTTAGAGTTTTACTATGTTATTTCTTAATCAATTTAGATAATTCATATTTATGATTTTAAAATATATTTAAATGGAATTGTGCAAATATCTTTTTATCATTTGAATCTTCTTCATATCCATTGTTAAATTTCATCTCATTCATGTTGCTATATTTTCCTATTTTATGTTGCTTAGATTTATCAAATCTTCATTTTATTACTTTTTTCAAAGAACTTATTCTTGCATTTGTCAACTTAAAAGTTATTTGATTTCTTTTATGTTTAATATATCTGTCTGCCTGATGTCATTATGTTTCTTGATTTTTCACATTTAGTTAATTCATATATTCTATTAAAACTAATTAAGGTGTGAATTTGACATGTCCTGTTAATCCTCAAATTTTTCCCTTTATATTTTTTTAAATAGTAAGTAGTTCATCCTGTCATTTTTTTTTTCTGACCGAACAATCATTTTGAAGAAGCTTTAAGTATAGGAGAAGCTTTTTTAAAATTAGGCCTTTTTGATTTTTTTAATTGTAACATTATGGCAGGGAATGTGATGTTTTAATTCTTTTGAGAGAATTTATGTGTGTGAATAAAATGAGTCTGTCATTTCAACGAAAACAACAGACAGTACTTGGTGCCAATGATAAAATTTGAGTTCTAAAGAGGAAATTAGAATTTTTGAAAACTCATTATCGGCCACAAAAAGCTTGAGAACTTCCCACTACTTAAAGCCTTTCCCGGTGAAATAAGTGTTGATGTAGCAAACATGTGTAATAAAATGTGCCAACATTTGGAAACACAGTGAATGAATATTTCCAAATGATCACTGCACGATGCTACAAAATTACGCATTAATAAAAAATCCATTCAAAGTACAGAATACAGCAATGCATTTATTTTAGTGTAAATGAGTACAAAAAGTTTATTAATATAGTTTGAAATCTACATGACAACAAAGCTTTATAAAACAACCACTTGTCAGACTTTGTTGTGGTATGAAAGAATAAACACAATTATTCTTAAAAAAACAACAAAAATCTGCCTTTTTCTATCACATATCTGCAAAACACCTAATTTCTTCATAAACTTTAACCAAAGGAACATGTCACAACAAAACTAAATGCAGGCACAGACATAAGATTCCAGCTGTTTACATTTTTCAAAAATAAATATTTATTATAATTTATAGCTTTTAATTCGATCTTTAGGTTAGAATGAGTTAGGTAACAATTATTGTTATTGTGGATGAAAGAAGGTGAAGAGAATAGTCAAAGAACATTCATGCACAGCCCTTGAACACAGACAACAGTGCAGTGAGAGCCAGAGGGACAGGGATTGGGGGATCCAGGTTGAGGTGGGCAAGGCGGGGGGGATTGAGAAATATCTGTAATAGTGTCAACAATAAAAATAGAGTAAAAGTAATAATAAAAATGTTAAATGCATCAATATATAATATTTCAAATTTTTCCCAATTTGTATTTCTAATTTAATAAATATCAACAGATATTATCCACATAAATGAAAGCTCTTCGCCTTTCTCAATAATTTTTTTAATTTATCTTTATTGTTCAGATTATTACAGTTGTTCCTCTTTTTTCCCCCATAGCTCCCCTCCTCCCAGTTCCCACCCCACCTTCTGTCCTTGCCCCCCCACTGTCCTCATCCATAGGTGTACAATTATTGTCCATTCTCTTCACGCACCCCAACACCCTTAACCCCCAAAAATTGTCAGTCCACTCCCTTTCTATGCCTCTGATTCTATTCTATTCACCAGTTTATTCTGTTCATCAGATTTTTTATTCACTTGATTCTTAGATTCACTTGTTGATAGATATGTATTTGTTGTTCATAATTTTTACTTTCCTTTTTCTTCATCCTCTTCTCAAAGGATACCTTTCAGCATTTCATATAATACTGG